>JAODTR010083480.1:0-14584 GCA_025399935.1 Amblyopsis rosae | reverse complement strand
CCCCCCCCCCCCCCCCCCCCCCGCTCCTTCTTCCCGTTCCCCAGGGTGGCGCAGGCAGACCTGACCCTGGTGGTGGTGGACTGTGCTCAGCTTCCCTCGGACGCCAAAGAGGCGGCGGCCTTCCTCCTGGAGCACTTGAGGAGTGTGCTGGCCCCGTCCCCAGCGCACGCCCAGCCAGGTAATCGCAGCACACGCTCTTGTTTCTGCAGTGTATAGTAACTGCTGCACAGGAGCCTTTTGAGGGGGGGAGGGCAAACTGAACTGGGGTCAAAACCAAAGCGCCTTTCCTTACAATGCTCTGCTCTTTGGAAACACATTGCGAAGGCTAGGATATTAGTAATTGCTTTTGTTTATACTTTTATCCATCCACACTTGTGTGTTCTCTGGCAGTTTTGTGTAACTTTAAACACATCTTGAATAATTAATATATGTATGTTGTTATAGATGTTTACATCTGTAGTACTTAGAATGTGTCATTTTCACAGAGCATCCATCCGGGAGGTGTCTCCTGTTGCTGAACAAGACCGACCTGGTACACGAGGAGCAGAGGCGAAGGCTGGAGAGGGAGCTGGCCGCGTCCTCCGTCTTCCCACCGGTCTGTCCAGTCTCCTGTGAGACCAAAGCTGGCCTGCGGGACTTGCTCACGGTGCTGCACGGCACGGTCAAAGCCCTGTAAGTGCTCCACTGTGGGGGCGAACCTAACAGCAACACTGCTCATTTGAAGAAACACACTCCCAGGATTATACAAAAATATTATTCAAGAAATGGTTTTATTATTCACCTAAGATATTTCTCCCAAGGTTAGACTTTTGTTACGAAAACCTGGCTGCTTTTCTCTCCTTTGTGTTTAGTTGTGTTAGTTCATGCACAGTTTTCTTTGTGTCACATTGCACACAGATGTTCGCAAGCTAGCAATACATCTGCTAGTGGGTAGCGTAGGGTGTAGCTGATAAGCACAGGTTCGTTTTAAGTGTTGTGTTGCAGCAAGCGATTGACAAATACTATTGATTCTTCTTGAGAGCTTACGGATCAAAACACCTTAATCAAGTGCACCCAGTAACTACAGTACAGCTGTGTTTACCTAACCTGACACGCCAGAGGAATTGTTGTCACAAGTCCATCTGGGGAGCCGCACATTGAGACTGTTTGTGAACATCTGTACATTCAAAAAAATACTTGGCAGTCGATTGGATGAACCATCTGTGCGTTTTCGCTGTCGGCACCGTGGTAGGCACACCTATACCACACCTGTATAGCTATAAACACGACGCTGATTGTAAAACCACGCCTGTATAGCGATAAACACGATGCTGATTGTAAAACCACGCCTGTATAGCTATAAACACGATGCTGATTGGAAAGTTCAGTTGCTACTCGGACACATTCACAATGATTCCGAGCCTTTCCAGACTGATTCTCAAGGCGAAATTACACACAGCGGACCGCTTCGGCTTACAATCGCTGAATCACTTTTTGTTTATTTATTTTTTAAGTTAAGTCCACGGCTGAGCAGTTTGTATTGTCGTCGGGCACACGGTTGGGCACCCCGCTGTGACCATGATCACTGCTGTCTCTCTACCCCTTCCCCAGGTGTGGGGACCCCCTGTGTGGTGCGCCCAGTCTGACCCAGGCCCGCCACAGAGCCCACCTGCAGCAATGCGTGGCCGCCCTGGCCCAGTACCGGCACTACCGGCACGCGGACCTGGCGCTGGCCGCCGACGGCGTCCGCCTGGCCCTGCTCTGTCTGGGCCGCATCACGGGCCGCGTCGGGGCCGAGGAGATCCTGGACATCGTCTTCAAAGACTTCTGCATTGGGAAGTAGTCCGACGGATAGCGCCGGAAACACAGCCAAGGCAAACACACCGTGAAGAGGGCACTTGTTAAAGCGGAAGGCGGCTGGGAAATATCTATATTTATGGATCTGCTGATCTGCAACCAGGCCTCAGAGTGGCCAGAACATTCTTGTACGTTGGGCACATGCCAGGTGTAAAAAATTATAATATAATACAGTATATGACACTTTGTTGCGTTGCGACAGATTCCCTATATTGTATTATTTTTATATTTCTATATTCAATTGTGAATGTAAATATAAACTCAAATGACTGAGCTATAAAAGAGATTAATTCATTAGATTTGAACGATGCTAGGAATAAATCCAAGATCTCATGGAGAGTAGAAGGGACAATTCTGTAATTTAGACATTTACAGTGGGCTTACCTTTTACGTGGCAGGTTGGCAGGTTGGGTAAGGGCATCTTGACTTCTGGTAGCCAAGACAAGGATCACTGTTCAATAATGTCATAACAAGGCTGCAGGCTGCTCGCATGTTTGTTTGTTGTTCAACTCACAGACTGAACTGTCAAAACACACCAACATGTCTGCCAGTGTCTCCCCTTCCAAATTTGCGGTATATCACTGTGAGAAACTCAAATTAAACACCCCTTCCTTTCTCAGCACAGCTCTTCTCTGCCTCTTTCATCTCTGATTAATGGCAGGAGGCGCTAACCTAAAATAGGAGCTCTTAACAATTGAATGGTTCTAAAGTTAAGATGGTTCTTTTCAAGTAGCGCCTGTTTGACGTCTTTTTCACATTTAAACAATGTAGGAAAAGCATAAATCACTATACTGGTTGAGTGTTTATGTTTAACCATTTTGGTGTGCTAGACTGATTTGTTTTTATAAATTTGTGTCAGTGACTTACTATAACACAGAGGTTTATGGTATTCTGTATATTATATTTTATTTATTTTTAATTTCTTTACCTGTAGTTTTATACTTTTATTAATTTTGTTTATAGTGTTTTTATATTTATACTTTTAAATGTGTTGAAATTAAAAGTCCATGCCAATCCGACACCTGAACCTAATTTCTGTCGATTCCATAACTCCTACGTTTAATTATTTAGTTCTGCAATATAATAAAGGTAGAGGAAAATTCCCAAAGTAACATTATTTATTTATAACCCAACTCCCACAATGCTTTTGTGTCTTCTCTGTTTGTGTGTCCTGGCTTGGTCTGTAGTTGAGTGGTCAGTGATAGATTTACTGTGCGCGTGTGTGCGTGTGTACGCCTGTTCCTTATGATGTACAATATGTGTCTCCTGAGGTGCATGCGTGACGCAACAGGGGTCCGGTTCAGACGAGCTGTCACTCATCATGTTCCACACTGTACCCACATCAGCTCAGTTCCCCTTTATTGCCAGGGTCCATCCATTGCCATCCATCCATACTGTACATGGGATGTACTCTCCATGGTAAACAAAGGAGTTCCTTTGTTTAAGTCCTTCATCATGCAGTGACATTCATCAGTGCAGTTTGTCGGGCGTGTCGGTACTATGGGGAATGCCTTTGTTTGCATGGCGGGGCCAGATTATGCCGATGGTTTATATGGAAATAACCCAACCATGCATACTGTACCTAGAGCAATAGACCCCTTTAATGTCTATGTCATCAACATATTGGTACCTATTTTGGCAACTGAAGTGTCAATTTGCCTCATATCTCAAATTAATTGATATCTCACCATGTCTGAGGAATATTTGAGCGCTCTATGTCATCATCGGTATTCTAAAACCGGAGCTGCAAGCAAGTAATTGTGATCTTTGGCGTTTAAGACAAATGATTGCGCTCCACCAGACTTCCGTTGCCAAAATCTGCACACTCTACTAGTTTGAACAGTAGTACATCGTCATCAGAATGCAAACAGCAAATGGATGTGTAGAGCACTGTTAAGAATCTAATCTACTGTGTGATAAGTGTTGGGCAGTAACTAGTTACTGTACTATTATTACTTTTTCCAGTAACTAGTAGTGTAACTAATTACCATTTCCAAAACTGTAATAAAATTACATTTACTAATCAAAGTAATGCTGCATAATGACATTTCTGGTCCTAAGGTAGGCTAATTGAACCAACCTGTCCAATCATCTGGTTTGAGAGGCTTTAATGTTTTTACTTTGGCTGATTGTTGACTCATATGGTTCATTATTGTTCCAATAAAGAGGATTACATTCTGAATTGAGCTGGCTACACAGGTTGTCATTTTTCAGAAAGGGCGAGACAGGGTAGTGATTGTGACAGTAATATAGTATTGTAACTAGTAACGTAACTAATTACTTATAATAAATAAACACCCAGGAGTAAGTAAAGTAATATTACCTTTTGAAGAATTAATAAGTAAATAGTAACTTATTACTATTCCTGAGTAACTTGCCCACCACTGGTGATGACACACTTGTAGGTCTAGAAGAATGAACTCTTCTGTTGGTGGCAGGGAGGAAAAGCATCGCTGTATGTTCATGCAAATATATACCCTACAGAGAGTATCCAGTATAGACTAATTTACTGTGATAATGACATGGTGAAATATTAATGTTTTTAGCTACACTAGGTAACATAATTGACATTATTGGTTGCGCCAATTGTGTTTCATTCTCAGTGGGAAGAGTTTGTGCTCAGTCCTAGTCTCTGTATTTATGATCAATTCTGTGTAAATGTTTTGCTTTGACAACTATAAAAGCATAGTTGTGCGCTGTGTTTGTAGTGCTTTTATTTTGTCACACAGCAGCTTTAAGGCATGTTTTAGTTTTTTGTTAGCAGACAAAAGTGACAAGGAGGTGTCATGCCAAAACGTGTTTGTCTGCCAAAAACATATGGGGAAATGCATAAGTGCATTTTATGGGTTGTTTTCCCACTCTAAATATATTAAACCTGACATAAAGAAGCTTATTGGTTATAATCTAGGGCAAAATAATGTAGTCATAACTTTGCAAGAGATACTTTTTCATTTTATATATGGGGCAAAACAAATCCCACTCTGTTGCCAAATGTGTGCACACACTTGTTGGCAGTAAATGGGTGTATATCTAATGACAAGTCTATGACGTACTGGGGACAGACACAACTATCTGTGGGCCCATTGGGGGCCCTTGGCTGGCCTTGCGATGGGCCCTTGTACTGTATAGATGACCTGGGCATGTTTCACTAGGGGAGCCCCTCTCCACCTTCTGTATCCATATGTCAGTGTTTTGTCTGGTGTGTTGATCTTAAATAAAAATAATAGCAACATATAAAGGTATATTGCATTTAAATGCATGCACAGATATGCATTTTAATACACTCATAAATAAGTAGAGTACATTATTTAAACATCAGAGATAACAAAGACACAAATGATTTACATGGATAAACATTTGACATTAATCTGGGTATGATGTCATGTCATAAACGAGAGTTTTCACCAGAGTGGCTTGCATTGTTGCATAGACATTAAAGTCAGAACAAGGGGGAGCTACAATGTTGACGGGTTCATTCCGTGTTGCTGTGCCAAGTTGCTGTGCCAGGTCATTACAATGGGTTTCATGGTGCTCCTAATGTATGCACCCCCACAAGGGTCGGTTCTTAACACTATGCCTGTAAAGATTAGCATACACATATCCAGAGCAATCTCACGTTGTGTAAACTGCACAAACACAGCACTGCTCGCTCATTCCTAGAAGGTGATGTGAATCGGGACCAACTACTGTCTCTTTCTGGATGTTTCATCCGGTTGTCGTTTCTGCCCAGCCTGGCTTCTGCTTCTTTTAGTTGACTTACACCTGTAGCTGCCTTCTGGCCTCGATGGTATTTGGGCACTGTTTCAGGTCAGAGGTCAGCTGTGCGATCTTTGCTTCCATTATAGTGGCATTTAATAGGGTTTGTGCAATCTGGAGGATGGAGAGATTTGTCAATGGTATTGAAACAGTGGCATTACTAGTTACAAGATATTAATGGTAAACCGTGTTTGGTTTTCTCAACACCATGTTGAATTACACAAGTTACACGAATGTTGCCAACTTGCGCAATCATATTTCTATTGTGTTTAATGTAAGACATTTAACAAGATAGTGAAGCATTATCCCATCTTAGTAATGCTTTCTTCCCACAGGCAGTCATGTTGCTAACTGCTGACACATTAATACGACTTTACTGGGGCTACTTATTAGTCTGTCTATTATGTGTTTTTGTATTATATTTATTCCACTGTATTATTGAATGTATTTGTAGTTTTTTTTTATTCCACATGTAAAGGCCAAGTACAATTATTTAATTGTATTTTAATGCACATGCAATACATTTTTATTTGAATATTTATGTTTGGGATTAAAATGTAGTATGTAAAAATGTAGTAATTTGAGAATACATTAAATTGATGACAATATTCGGTTTCCTGTCTAGCGCCTACCGTGAAAGGGGGGGGGGGGGTTAATTTGTGCCAAATGTCAACATGATACAATATTGAAGTGAGGAGGAAGCTACACTTTATTTTTATTTTTTTTTTCTTATCTTTAAAAGTGACCTAAATTCTTTTAAAATCACAGTGAGTTAAGATGAGATAAAGATATGACAATGTAATGCTTTTTCCTGGTTATTTCTTATCTGAGACCTTTTTCCTGTTAGATATAGCTCATCCAGTTCAACCCAGATTTGGCCGGTTATTTGACTCTTTAGATGTATGCATATTGAGCAATGTGTGGAGCACAGGCACAACTGTTCTCATACAGCACAGTGTTCTCACCTTAAGCATGTTGAGGAATAATTTCCTCAACATGCTTAAGGTGAGAACAATGTGCTGTATGTGCCTCTTAAAGGGACACGCCACGATATGAGGAGTGAAGGTCTTGCAGACATCACATTTGTGTGCTTACCGTATCGCCAACACGGTTCAGGTACTGCTGAAACTTGTCCTCAATCTCTCGGGAGAGGTTGGTGCAGCCGGTTCTTATGTTTTCCATCCGCTCATGCTGTTTCTCGCAGGTGATGTGAAAGGTTTGAAGCGAGAACAGGTTGTTAATTTTATCCAGGAAAACCTTGGTCACCTTCTGGATGCCGTTTAGAGAGGTGGCGAAGTCCTCGGCACACTTTCTGGTTACAGAATAATGACATTCACAAACGTTAAATGTACAGTCTTTAAAATGGCTTATCGGCAGAATGTCTGTCTGTTTATATCTGCCGACATAGAAAAGTTGATAAAGGTTCCTTGTAAAATTCAAGTTTTTCAAATTGTGTGGGCACTTCAGCCAAAGTCCCTCTCTGAATATGTTCTTCTGCCAAAAGTCCTCTGAATAATAATATAATGTAAAACAAGGTAGTCAAATTTGCCCCACAATGTGACAATATTTCTGGATTACAAATGGTGTTTAACATCCTGCCATGCCAAATCAGATAACAAATCAAATTAGGGCATGTTAAAACAATTTAAGTGCAACACCAGTTCAAGCATAATGTTCAGTTCAAAAACGACAGTTTGTACATTTATCTATATGGAAGATATTCTCCACAGTGAAGATTCTGTTCAAAACAAGATGAAAGGGGAGATAATAGGCTACTGTGGTCATTATGCTATCAGGTTAGCTAACACAGATGTGCGTCTATCACCTGGTATATGCGACTATCTGCTCCTTCAGTTTGGTGTTTTCGCGCTGCAGGTTTTCTACCTCCTGGCGGTGTGCGTCGCGGTCCTTGAGGACGCCGTTTCTCTCCAGGTTCAGGATGTGCACCGTGCGTGTAAAGTTGCTCCTCACGACTTCTAGCTCACTCGGCAGTGGGGCAAGGCGGATTTGCGGACTCTTCACCGCACCTAATTTGGAAGTGTTACAACTCAGTCACTGAGCAGCAGCACCATTTTGTTGACTCCTAAAATCTATGATTGATTGGCATTACAATTATTATCTGAGTAGAATACGAACTGTGAGTGGGGGGAGGTTTTACGGGCAGGACTGGACATGGTGGAGACTGTCTCTTTTGTTCCTATGAAGGAAGGAAGAAACAGCTTGTTGTAATACTGTTGGGGAAGGTTTCTGACATGAGCTGCTATATATATATATATATATATATATATATATATATGTATGCATCCGTCACTGTGTTTGTGGCTTGTAATCAATAGCCTGTAATATACCATCTATCTCAAAATACTATAATGAAAGAAAGCAGTAACGTGTGTATAATTATTGGATAATACTGTATATTATAACTTGACACAAAGCTGAGCAGCCTGCATTAACATGGATGTATCCGAATTAAGAAAATAATTTAGAGGTCATTTTAACAAACCATAGCTTGTTTATGGAGTTTGGCTGCGGACTTCAAATCCTGCACTTCTTTTTGGAGGGCAGCCTTCTCTGCTGTCAGGGCGTTAACTGCATCCCCCAAGCTGCTATTGTCCTTCTTCAGCTTCATGTTGTAACCATTCAGCCTGTTGAAGTTCTGCTCAAGCTCCTGTATGACAACAATGGTTCATGGGCTTCATAGAGTCATTATCTACAGATTTTAATAGAAAGTCAAATATTATGATAGCCTAAATGAAATGCACACAAGCAATAGTTATTTCTTTCATCACCTTGTGTTTGAGATCAGAAAACCGGGGTTAGGCCAGTAAGTATATAATGCTGCAACTACATTATGCAGCTAAATGTGTGGCTCTTCTGAAAGCATGTGGGACACAAATATCTAATGCTGTTATCCAAATAACAAAACAGTTTATTTAAAATGTACAGTTCCACAAAATGAGGTAACACAAAATCTTTTTCCAAAAACACTCTGAATGTTTGCAAATAAAACCGTGTGTAATTGCGTAAATGAATACAAACGGAGCCCAAAAGACCGACCATGATCTTCTTCTGCTCGGCGTCCCTCCCCGGGTTGCCGTAGACGAGGAACAGCACCAGGCTGACGATGATGAGGGACTGGATCAGCGAGGAGAAGAAAAACACAATCCTGAAGTAGTAGCTGCAGCCCTTGGCCCCCTTGGCCCCCTTGGCCACCCTGCCGGCCGGGCCCAGCTTGGCCTGCGCGTGGCTACCGCCGCCGTACATGGCCGCCGCCGGCAGCACGTGGCGGAGAGACTGGGGGTTTTCTGCTGGCCGCTGAAGCACAGCACCGCACAGTACCGTACGGTGCAATACTGTGCATGTGAGGGTTCCCCCGGCAACGCGCTGGCGCTCTGTCTGGCAACGCAGGTGCTACAACTAAATAAACTAAAGGGAAAAAGAGAAAAGGCTGGTTGGTGAGAAGGGAATGCTGCTGCTGCGTTTGTGAGAGCCTATATATATGAGGAGAGGGTGGTAAACACTGGCCCTTAGGTTCACCGAGGGGCACGCTTTGTAAATGCAGCTGGGGGCACATTTCCACTCCATCCTGGCCTCGCCTACATCCCCCCCCAGCTCCAGGACGAGCTCCCTCCCTGCCCTCTCTTCCGATAGGGCAAGGGCTACACTGTACAGCATGACGACACTGCCATTCAAAACATACATAGAAAATGTTTTGGATTTTCTTTTTTTTTTTTTTTTTTCCCAAAGTGTTTATGATTTTAATAAATTAAAACTGTTGCCCAAAAAGCTAAGCCCAGCCAGAAGCATCATTAATTTGAGAGTTGTCTCATGAGGCTGTACTATGCACCATTTATAAATGATGGGCAAATTTGAATAAGGCCATAACCCAGGTCTTCTCCTTTTAATGGACACATTTCTTATGCTGCCGACAATACATTGATGTAAATGCTCAGCTCATTATTCTTACGGAATAGCAGGATGCATCCGTTACAACAAACAGCCCTACTAGTGTCACATATCCCAAAACATTAAGTGCTGTGCATTCATAATAGGAGAATTACATCCTGTGCATGAAAACTTAGGGGCAGTGTATACTGTAACAACTCACATTCAGTTGGCCACGGATGAACAACAATGTAAAGTACGGACAATATGAAACTTGCAAGTTTCCTGTCCCGAGCAAACCCCTGAAAAGCAAAGCCATGCCAGCAAAGGAGTAAGGGGATAACACAATGGGGGAGCTGTCATTCTTTTAAGGTCCTGGGAATAACAAATAAACACCCCTATCCCCCCCATGGACAACGGTCGTGTCTGGAAAAAGATGGTGACGTGAAACGGGAAGAATTTTCTGAGCCCGGGGGGGGGGGGGGGGCTTTCCTGCTCCCCATTGTCTCCCTGCTAGCCGGCCTCACGGGAAAGACTAATAACCCATGAAGACATGCTGGAGTGACAGAAAGTGAGCACGAGGTGTTTCGATGCAGGCCTGACGAAGCACCTGCCGTTCAAACACGCTGAACTTACTGAGATAAGCATGGCCTACTTTCACGACTTGCTGTTTAGATTGCATACATTAGTTGCAATGACTGCATATTGATTTATATACGTATTTATTTACATGTATAGTTATTGTATAAATAATGTAATACAACAGGGAATTTACAATACAGGGTCCTAATCAAAGTTACACTCTTTGACTCACGCCTTCCATTGCCCTTGAACCATCCATCCATCTTCATCCGCTTATCCAGAGTCGGGTCGCGGGGGCAGCAGCTCCAGCAGGGGACCCCAAACCTCCCTTTCCCGAGCCACATTAGCAAGCTCTTACTGGGGGTTCCCGATGTATCCTGAAGTACACATATGATGTTTGTCTATTTAAAAGATAATTGTTCAAGTCAAGAACGTTGCAATTTGTTGTAAAACTATAAAGTAATCTTTGGTTTTGTGTAACCGCTCAGTGAACTACAGCTTTTGTCTCGCACAACATAAGTCACCAAAACCACTACTAATTACATATGTATCCAACTTATACTTCAGCAAATGTCACAATTCAAACAGGATCAAAATCTAATTAGATATTCGCCATTGACTATCAGACATATTTTTTTCTAACTACAGCAAGGTCCCATAATGCAGAAGTGACTCACTCTATAGCGTATATAGCAGGCTCAAACATATCTCTACCCCTCCCCTCTACAGCCACGCTCATCATGGACAGTTGCCTTGTTTCAATGGGTAATGTCAACCTGTGCAGCCCATTGACTGTAATGCTAAACGTCTGTGTAAGAACAAGACTTATATGTGGAGTCAGCGATTGTGAGCTTACACGTTTTGTTGAATCCAGCAAATGTACAGTACTTGTGGACCTCTAACTGCCTGTTCTGTGTGTAGGCTGATAAAAATAATCTGGTGTTCCTACACAGCCTTGGCTCTGTAAATTGGAAACACAAACACTATCCCAGCCTCGGCCATGTGTGTCCAATGTGTGGGGCGGAGCTTCTGAGGGAACGCACTATGGCATTAATGGGAGAGGTGTTTTTGTTTTGCTTTCTTTCTCCAGAGTCCCTGACTCTACCTTTAAACTTGTTGTAAAATATATTTAATACAAAAAAAAAACTGAGCTGGGACAGATATATGGGGTTCTGTGGTGGAGGAGTGTACCGTACCTTTTTATAAACCCTTTATAAAACTTTTGAGACTTTCAGTGTGACTAACCAGATCTCTAGTGGGTACATACTGCCATCACCTGGTGAGACAAAGACATAATCCTAATATACAAGCATAACTTTATTAAGCCTGTGCTGCCTCAAATTCACGTCTGTTCAGACCAGGAGTTCAGTATATACACTGATCTGCTTTAAAGTTCAGATGTGTATGGAATAGACTGATCTTCCTCATATTTCAGGTGGAATAGACTGATCACCTGCCTCATAGGAATGGGATGGAGTGGAGTGGAATAGACTGACTGCCTAGTGTTGTATGTCTATTGTGGGTCGGAGGGCACTACTACCTACAGTACCACATCGTAGTTGCAGGAGCCCAGCAACAGTGTAGCCATCATGATCCCCACTGACCAGATGGGGAGACAACAGCCAGCGTAAGTAATAATACCCAGCTATAACTGACGACGGCGTACTATCCAAGGCAACACAATAACACTAACTAGTAATGTAACATTTACAGCGTTCAGCAGACACTTTTATCCAAAGCCAATTCTAATCAGTACATCTGTGAGTTGGTGTTACAACAATTTAGATGAAGATTTTTAAATGAAAGAATGCTATCTAATTAACCTAATAGGACAGGTCACAACACTAGAAACTAGTACTATATTCCAAAAAGATGAAATGGTGATAGGCAAAGTTATTTCTTATATATATGCAATTATGAGTCAGTTTGAGTGTGAACGTTTGATACCATTATGTCTATACTTTCTACAAATTAATGCCATTTTGAGATTCAATAATTAATATTGAATATAGATAAAGTTAAACAATGGTTAATTTAAAACAGGTTCACCTTTTGTAATTTAATGTGTTAAATTAGGCTTCTAACTACCTTGAATCAGGCGTGTTGGAGCAGGGATAATTTATCTAAAACATGCAGGGTGCGGCCCTCCAGGACCGGAGTTGAATAGCCCTGGTGTATGAACTGCCATCTAACATATCTGTACTACCAGCCCCAGCACATAAGGTATACCGCAGGGAACGTCCACCTCAAAGCTTTGAACTTTGCAGAAGCCTGAAAACGACCCATTCGTTTGTGTGAGGTGTGTTGGAGCAGGGAGACATCGAAAACAATGTGCAGGACAGTGGATTCCCTTGACCAGGAGTGAGAACCACAGTTATAGATCGTCCTGGAGGTTGTCCCGTCCCGCTCCACTCGAGGAGTGTAAACATTGCAGGCTGGTGATTACACCCCCTACTGCACATGGTTGGAATGCAGTTTGACCGGGTGTTTGCCCTACAGGTCAGAACGTGGAGCTCTTATAGGTGCACAAGGAACGCTGTGTACAGCACAATCAGCCATGGAGCTTGGATCAACTGTTGCAGCTGTGAGAAGTAAAAGGGTGGTGGTTGGGAATGAAGTCTGTCCTGCTGTAGTCCAGATCCAGAATGGGAGAATCCATAACATACTGCCACATTGGGAATGTAATGTTCCTGGGGAAACTGCCTGTGAGGTAAGCGTGTGTTGGTGGAGAAAGCCATTCAGGTGTCATGGCAAACACAATATGTGTCCGGGACATAGGTCCGGGGGGTGGCATAGTCAGCTATTGCAAGCGAATATCTCCTCTCATTCTGCTATCTTACCGTTCTGTGTGTGCTGAAAATATAATTTGATACTTCTACAAAGCCCTGGCTCCATAAATTGGAACATAAGCAAAGTGGTGAACACCGGTCATGACAACGAAGCGTAGTACTACCAGAGTACTACGCTTTGCTTCACATTGTTCACAACGTGTGAGGCTGCGCAGCAGAGGAATATTGTTTTGATTTGAGCTCGAAGTTTGAAAGCGTTTGAGAATGACTGACCCCTCCTTTTAATTAATTCAAACTCAAATCAGAACAAAAACATTGGAAACACATTGCGAAGGCTAGGATATAGGTGTTTTGTCAAGTACCAGCTTAACTTTTGTGCCCCAGCCTTTAATCTACAAAGTAATATGGCAGCTAATGCCTGCACCGTGTGCACCGTGTGGCAGGTGCTGGACGTGGGCGACAGCGTGGTGATGCCGGGCATCGTAGACTCTCACGTGCACGTCAACGAGCCGGGACGGACCTCGTGGGAGGGCTTCTGGACAGCCACGCGGGCCGCCGCCGCCGGGGGGGTGACCACAATCGTGGACATGCCTCTGTAAGGTTCTGTTTGAGGGGGTGACCGTTGTGGACATCATGCCCCAGTCAGGTGCTGTTAGAGGGGGTGACCGTTGTGGACATCATGCCCCATCATGCTGGCACACAAAGCCAGCAAATCAGATCAATAACCATAACATGCTATGTTATGGCATTAATTGTTATTTAAAGGTGCTCTAAGATTTTTATTGAAAACATTTATATAGTTAACTATTTTCTATGTAGATATAGTGGAGTAATTGTGTCCTGAGCAAAGAATGACATCATTCTCTGCGTGTTGTAACCCAAGCACCTCTGGTTTTTGCTTTCATCGTGTGTGTGTGTGTGTGTGCATGTGTGTGCGTGCGTGTGCACGCGCGGCTCAAGGGGCATTTGTTAAGGTCTGAAATGCTGGTGCACTTATTGTGACATCTAGTGGCAGAAAGTCATATAGATTCACATCAAGGAACAGGAAGGTTCTATAAGAATTATGTTTGTGATTATATGTGTTGAGGTAATACCAAGCTAAACAATAGCCAGATAATATGCGTGTTCTCACTGCTATAGCAACAGCATACCTCCAACCACCACCCTGAAGAATTTCCACGAGAAACTGCGGGAAGCGACCGGGAAGTGTTTTGTGGACACTGCTTTCTGGGGTGGCGTTGTCCCTGACAACCAGGTACAGTATAGCCCAATATTGACCAAGGTTATGAAGTGAGCCGTAATTATTTCAATTCCATGCAGTTGGAGCTCAGGCCTTTGATCCGGGCTGGTGTGGCTGGGTTCAAGTGCTTCCTGATCCACAGCGGTGTTGAGGAGTTCCCCCACGTCACACACCGTGATCTGCACGCTGCCATGGAACAATTGGCAGGCACCGGTAGTGTTTTGCTGGTAACAAAACTCACATGGTTAACCCCACCGCTTCCATTCTACATATTTACCAGACTCACTATATTACCTCACTTCTTCTGCCTTTAGTTTCATGCTGAGATGGATGTCCATCATACAACACAGAAGTCTGGGGGTGAGTGTTAAGGGCCTAGCCCCGAAGGGGCGAAGCCCTTATTGTTATTGTACGTTTACTTCTTCTTCTTATTATTATTATTCTGTCATTGAAGTCAATGGCAACCCCTAGAACCGTGTGGTAAAAAGTTGGGAAT
>JAODTR010083459.1:0-14591 GCA_025399935.1 Amblyopsis rosae | reverse complement strand
GTATATGTCATGATTCATATTGTAACTATAATAATAATAATAATAATAATAATAATAATAAAAATAGACCTATTATATGTGTTATATATATATATATATATATATATATATATATATATATAGTTGTTTAATTAATATATAAATTAATACAATTTTGAAAACGTAAAAGTACGTTATCATCCAATATTATATGTTTATACAACATACAACATAAAATGAATAGGACATGTGAAACAAATATTTTCAGCATTGGATACTTAAGGTAAGCTACAGTTCATGGATATATGCTACACTTATCAACTACTTTAATTCACTGAAAAATAAACCACGACTAGACCTTTTGAGCTTATGTAATTTTACATATTGAATATTTTATTTCATATAGGCAATTTTCTTTAGAATAACATTTTCCACAGTTCAAACGACGTCCATCACTTATACTGCCTACCTTAGCCACACATCATACACATTATGTCACCATGGTTATTGGAGATAACTTTTGTTTTGTTTTTGGCATTGGTCAACAAGTTCTGTGTGTCAATCAAAGGTGTTAACCATCAAGACTTCTTTTTAATGTAACATTTCAGCACCCTGTTTATCTTACCTATCTTGTGTGCTGTGTCCAGTCTGGCAGCTTTCGTTGAATCTGGCAAAGGATTTGTAGTCAGTTTTCTACTTTTACACTAGATTGCAGAAGCGCTGGTCTTCACTTCTAGACTGTTAACCACCACAATAAGGAACTCAGAGGGCTGGCAGGGGGATTTCTGTTTTAACTCAAACTTCCTTGTACGATTGTCTAATGAATAATTTGCATTATCAGCAATTGTGCGCGCGCATTCAATACCCCACCCACACACACATACACACACACACACACAAACACGCACACGCGTTCGAGATTCCTCCATCCAAAGCATAATTCAATGTAGGGCTACAGTTTGCGAAATTTTACAATGCCGCCTGCCACCTACTGGATTACCTGTGAAACTACAGGTCAACCACATACCTGCACAGCTGTAATGTGGCAGTCCACCGTCAAACATTCCAAACCCATGGAATACATTTGTATTAAAGTAGGTCTACACAATAGCGTTTGTAATATTGTTTGGCATGTCATAACTCCAACTGCCACTTGCTGGATACCTTGTGAAACTACAGAAAAATCTCATAAATATGTTTTCATATAACAGTCAGAAATCATTTATTCACCATTATTGAGGCCATGTAATAGAAAAACAATCATGACTGATCAGACACTTACACCTTTTTGCAGAATCATGCACCTGCCACAATACTCCATGCTGACTTAATAATTGCTTATTCATGAAGCCAAATATCAAATGTGATACTCACACAGCCATTTTTAAATTGGTATTATGAAATACCAACTTGCCACTATTAGTATTATAAAAGTGTCCTAAACGTTTTAAGGAAGACGTAACTATAAGGCAAGTAAAAACGGCAAGAGCAGTGGAATATAAGGCAAGAGGAATAAAACAAAAAAGTGGCAATATCCAACAATATAATTACTGAAAATTGCACATTACGAAAAGAATGCACAACATACAGTATACAGCACACAGTATTATAAAAAATGCGTTTTGGCATGCATGGGGTTAGATAGTTATTAAGAGTGCCACCATGTGTCAAGGATGTAGGCATAGCGTTCACACTAGATACAGTTAGGAAATGACTTTGAAAGTCAATGGGTATTGCATGGCTACATATAGTATGTGATTATTATAAGTCAATAAAGAGGTAAAACAGCTAGTATAAAACTTGAAAAATTAATTATGTCTCACTCGTGTAAGCATGTTGTCCAAACCATTAAGTTTAACTGTCAAGTCCATTTCTTATCTATGCTGTTAAAGAGAAATAAAGCTTGTATTTTGTGTATGTTGTATCTTTCAGACAGATTAATGTTGGGCATTCTATATATATAATCAAATATCCCAAATTAAAAAGGGTACTGTAGCTGTTGTTTCCACAAACAAGTCAATAGCGTATGGTGAACACGCCCTTAAACTAATTCTGCTGAATTTTAAATGTCTGAGAGCACTTGCTCAGGTCCCGTACAGTTCGACTGTATTTTACGATGAAATAAAGGTCATTTACTGGCACCAGATGAACAATAGGTAATGTACTGGCACCAGATGAACAATAGGTCATTTACTGGCACCAAAGTCTGAGTTGCTCCATCTGTAACACATCAATAATATGTCAACACATGCACGCAACCTCCAATGCTGCCATTATTGTGCAACTGTCTTACACTTCTTAATTTGTCTTCTCTATTCTGCACTGTACTAAATTGTGATATTTGCATTATAGGTGTGTCACTGTAATAAAAACAGTTAAATAAACGTTATTGCCTCTTTCAAACTAAATTAAATTATTTAAATGTTTTTTGTCTTTTTGCCTTCCCCAACAATGACATACAACCCTCAAACAGCCTTGTTATTCTAGTGTGAATATTGCTGAAGAGAGAGAGAGGTTGCTGAGTGGGCCCCACAGAACAGCACTTCTACAGCAGATGGATGGGGGGTCCGGCTATTTGCTCATGGGCACTCTGGCAACAATGGGCTACCATAACACAGACTCCTCGCCAGTCGTCATTGCCACCTATTTGAGGAACAACTTCTCGGTGGGAAAGAACCCAGCAACCATCAGGCTGGCGTGCAAATTGGGTAGGTTAGCTGTTCCTGTGCTCCATATCACTCTGGGCTGCAGTGGAGAGCCTCTGGTTCTCTTCTCCATCCTCCATATCTGTCACCAAGAGCAGGAGGAGAAGAGGAAGACTTCAGATGCAAGAAAGAATCATCTTTGTTACATGCAATAAAAAAACAAACAGCACTTCACCTCGTCCTCCAGTGTTGATGTGTAGCTGGGACAGGGACAACATGAGAGGCATGTCTCGGGCCTCGGGGTCTGTAGGGCTCTGTAGGATATCGTGCATGGCGTTCCGTCGACCCGTCCTTCCTGAGGCGATGAAGTCCGCATAGGTGGTCTCCACTTCGGTCATCCCTTAAAGCATTGTTCACGCAGAACACCTGTAAGCAAAATGGAAACAGGTGCAAAAGCACTCTTTTTAGCAGGATACATACTGTCAATTTATCAGTGTGTATCCTTTAAGGTAGGCATCTAACCTGCATGCCTATTAGCCTACGTCTATTTGCAATAGGGGAATATGGAAGTGGGCTTAACTGACTACTGTATAGTTCAGAATTAACATACATATACAGTAGGGATATTTGTATTGTTTATTTACTTAACTGATTCGAAGGTTAAAATACTCAATCATGTTTTACCAATAATAATAATAATAATAATAATAATAACAATAACAACAATAATAATAATAATAATAATAAATCAAATCATTCAACCAAAACGTACGGCTATATCTCATGGAAAGCCTTCATTGAGGCCTGTGTCGCTAACTGAGGAGTATTCGTTTTGTCCTGCCATTGAGTCTTTATATCTCGATTTAGTGCCTATAGACTACGTCTTACCGTTTACTGACAACTCACTGTCCTCTAAACGGATTTTACATTTCCCAGGGAGTGACACCGACAAACGGGTGTCGTGGGCCTGACATCAGACCTAGTGATCCAACCGGAAAATCCAATAGTGTCCTTGCAAACAGGGGGCAGATAGGAATACTTTTAAAATGAAACGCCTAACACCGACATCCGTGGCCTAATTTAAGAATGAGAACACATTCATCAATAGGACGATTTAAAAGCCTCAGCTTCTTTTCGATGTCCGTCGCATCTTCCTCGTTCGCCACCAATGGGCAGTCAGCAAGACCACATCTGAGCGTTGATTGGTCAGTAGTAGACACAAAGAGATGAGAGGAGACAGCTCTTGGCAACCTAGATGCGTATGCCTGAACTGGGATATCATCTAAACGGAGGCCTATGATGTCATAGATAGATTGATATTTATTGTCATTGCATGGGTTGATACAACGAAATTCCGTTGGAGCAATCAAATTCAGCTTAGAAACAATAACATTATACACACAAGAAACAGTTATTGCACAGAAATGACCAATGGTCCGTTATTACAATAAATAGCACTGCGGTCATGTGAGCCGGCGTTCATAAAAACAAGGTCACGTCAGCCGGCGTTTAGATTGAGGTGCGCGATTATGGGATCGGTTACGGTAAACTATACGCAGTGGCGTTTAGAACAGTTTTGAGCAGTCTATGTGATCAGATAATATGATATAAACAGTGTTTAGTATGTCTATTCAAATAAATAACATGTATTAATATATTATATATGATAAGATAAGATATATTGTTTCAATAAATATGTATGTGCTGCATTATCTGGAACAATAACAATTTCATTAATAGGCTAACTCATACATCCACTGGATTCCCATTATACATGTAATAGTACATGTATATTATTCTACATGTACCCTTGTGTGCACATATCAAATATGGTGAGAATATTAAAGATATTTAATGTTGAACACCATAGCAATATTTCATATGCATTAAGGTCACATGGCTCATATTAGATTATCAATAAAACAAATTCCTTCATAGGATTGCTCCTAATTCTACTTGTACATTATTCTACAAGGTCTCTAGCATGCATATTTGAAATATGGAAAGATTTTACTGTGGAAATTTAAAGATATTGAATAGAATAATGTACAAGTGAAATTAGGAGCAACCCTAATTTAATAATAATGCAGCACATACATATTTATTGAAACAATATATCTTATCTTATCATATATAATATATTAATACATGTTATTTATTTGAATAGACATACTAAACACTGTTTATATCATATTATCTGATCGCATAGACTGCTCAAAACTGTTATAAACTCCTCTGCGTATAGTTTACCGTAACCGATCCCATAATCGCGCACCTCAATCTAAACGCCGGCTGACGTGACCGTGTTTTTATGAACGCACATGACCGCAGTTAAATAGCTAGTTAGATGATATACTGTATATACATATATACATACGAATATATACGAATATACTGTACATAAATATATAAATATAGAAACATTTGAAAAACATTTGGAGCAGTTAACCAGTGAACACAGACGTTATGAGGTGTAGTGTAGGCTTTATGTTTTTTAGTGTAGTTTAAATTTGTTGTGTGAGTTGTGTGTGTGCATGTCTGCAGGGCAGGCTACGTTGCAGAGGTAGGTAGCGATGGATATTGCTATTATTTCTATAGCCCATATGTGGTTTGATAAACTTATAACGCAACAATAGCCTCAAACAATTATTCCACAACTGTTTATTCTCTGACGAATGTCCCAAGCAAATATGCAAACTGCACCAAAAAAACACTGCTTAAAACTGATTGTATGTGTAAAATTAAAGTCACTTCATTAAAATAACACCATGATGTGCCCGTTAACCAGGCCAGGTGGATAGCGAGATATACAGTAATATAGCCATCTACCGTGCATGGACCATGGCTGGAAATAGTGCACCCTGGGGGTATCACTAACCACAAGATGGCGCTGCAATACGTTGCAATGCATTTTTAGTTCGACTACTTTGTAGCCTATAAAAAACAGATAAAATATACTAATAAAATAGACTCAAATATAAAAGTAATACTAATATGAATTGTATATCCACCAAAAGATTAAATGTAGCCAACTATACCATACCAACTACCACGTACTGTAGCCTGTCTGATCATTGTATGTCTAAGTTAAATAAGTTGGTTAATTTGACTTTATTATGTTTTTATGTTTTTATTTATATCTTATGGCTGGCCAGCACTGCTCTGCTGCTCTTCTAAACAGTAGTGATTAGTGCTTCTGTATTAGTGTTGAAATCCAGTCCCTGTAGCATGAACAAAACCCATAATGGCTGATGTTGCAGGCGCAAAATCCCTTCTATCATGCTGTCAACTACAGAGCTTTACATAACTACTGGATTTTGTACTGTCTTGCTCAGATACACACGTTTGGTCATGCTAATTCACTTAAAGTCAGCTATAATTCTTGTGTTTCATATATTGATGTTATATTTTAGATTGTGCAACTCTCACCTGTAATACTGTGAAATCGCCTTTCTCACAAATGTTTTGAATAAAGGTTGGGATGTAGTTGCAACTATGACTACTTCAAACTGGGTTACCATGGAAACTTTTCTTTTCTTTTTCGGACACTTAGAGGACATGATGATCCAGAGGGGAATCATATGTTTTGTTCTGTCTGGGTTAGCTACTAACCTAAATGCATGATCAACTTTGTGTTAATATTTCTCAGAGGTCTCTCTGTTAATAATATTGTGATTGAAAGAATGCTTTATTCATTGCACTGTTTTCCTTTACTTTCCATTGCTGAGGCAGTGATTAAGGTGGTTGTGGGTTCAATCCCTGACGTGCTCATCATTACATGTAAGTATTCTGGAGCAAGACATCTTATCCTTAATACTTGTAACTACTCACTGTTTGTTCCTTTGAAATAAATAATCTGATGAACTACAGTATTTAATGTTCACAGGTGCATAAAACTTTCTAGACATAAAAATAGTCACGGGTTTAAACATGACCTAATATTAGCTACATATGGTTTGTTTGTTATTCTCTACAGATTTCAGGGCAGAAGCCCTGTTGTATACTGACAGCATGTAAATCTGGGAAAGCAAATCTCATATCTCCAGACCATCAGCACTGGAACACTGAAGGATGCATCCTCTCCACTTCTCTTCTCCACGTTTGCAGACGACACCATCCTCATTGGACTAATCTCTGACTACAGGCTTTAAATTGAACACCTTGTCTCCTAGAGCATATTGTCTTCTTTTTTTCTTATACCTTACACCAACCACATCCTGCTAAATTCTTTGTACTGTGATGTGCAAACGTACCTGGAAAAAAAATCTGCTTCTGATTCTTAAATTCCATTTTAATGTAACATTGTTAACTATGATTCAGTTAAAATGGGTCTGTATGACTTTCTGCCACTTGATGTCACATTAAGCACACTAGCATTTTAGACCAATACAAATGCACACACGCGCACGTACACACACACACACACACACACACACATTGTGCACACTAATATGCAGCATGGCCAGCCTTGAAGAACAGGGGAACTCTGATTACAACACAAAACAGAGATAGTGTGATGTCATTCTCTACTCAGGGTGTCATTACTCCACTATATTTTTACAATTTGCTGTTGCATTGCATTGATGTTTAAAATATCATATAGAATACCTTTAAAATCTGTGTTACTTGCCTTCACAGACGTTATTCCTGTCTGATACTGGTGTGTTTATTGTCTTCTTCTGGTTGTATTCACACATCTTCTCTGGTATGTCTCCGAATGACTCTACAGTGAATTACTCTTTCTAATGTTGTCGTGTTGAGGACTTTGTTAACTGTCGGCTTTATCTACCTTATCATTGTGCAACATGTTCCATTCTGTAATTTCCATTCATTCATTCATTCATTCATTCCTCACATATTGAACACATTTCAAAAAATAAATAATAAATAATTTCAAACCACCTCCCAAGGTTTTTTGCGTCTTTAATCATAATTTCATTGTTATATTTTGCTGTGTGGTTTAGTTCCTGTATGAAATCTGGGCTCGTGAAGCTCTTCGAAAGACTCTAACAACGGGGACAGAAAATCTTCTAAGCTTCTTCACCAACTCAAAAGTATTAACTATGTACTAGTGGATAAGCAAGGCCATGGATTCCCTCTTAAGAATGTCAAATCCTCACCCAAAAACAACAGTTGAAACAACAAGCAAACATAATACCTGTGAGCCTACCACACCCGCCCATCCACACACACATACACACACACAACCACGCAGAGCATATCAGTGTAACAAGAACCTTAATATTTTCTGCTTAACTGTTTTCTTGTAAAGTTTGCTCTACTCAAGAAACCTCCAAAGACATGTATACCAAGAAGGGCACTTTGTAAAAGCAGGAGTGGTGGATGGTGATGTGTGAGCCGAGCAGAAGCTCTGTCTGTGGAGGGTATTGGACTAGAGGAGCACCAGCCACTCAACAGCCAGGTGTGTGAACTACAAGGGGGAAGATGAAATTAAGGTGTGCCCCTTCAATATATAATAAGACAACTCCCCCCACAACTCTGCTACTGGGGAGGCAAACGCATTTCAAGTGCCAAATGGGAATTTCAGTTGCATAATTAATGTGTCTTCCTACCTTCTTTCCTAGAAATAGTCAACAGTTCCAGCATTCTCTCTCTCTCTCTCTGAGAATGTTTCAATGCTGAGAGATCCTGCCAGATCATTTGAGGATTACTTGTGTGTGTGTGTGAGAGAGAGAGAGCGAGAGAGAGAGAGAGAGAGAGAGAGAGAGAGAGAGAGAGAGAGAGAGAGAGAGAGAGAGAGAGAGAGAGAGAGACACACACACACAGACAGATAACTCCTGCCCAACCCAACTGTGGTTTGTGCTGTGCATTTGTTCATTTGTTTTCCTAGCCAGGTTTCACTTCGATGAAAAACAACCAAATAGCTTCTCCTATTGGTGGTGCATAATCACTGTTGCCATTGCTAACAACCACCAATATCATCTTAATAATTTTGTTTTAACTTAATTGGTCAAGCTATAACTATATTTACAGCTATGAACAATTAACAATGCTTAAAAAAGCTTGAGTGCACTGAAATATGTACATTTTAACTACTAAAATGCTGAAATCAGTTAGTAAAGGAGAAGACAGTGATTGTAAGCTAACAGTTTTGACCAAAAATCTCCTCACCATTTGGTGCCCATTCTTCTACACATGCTCTTACACAAATTATGGTCTGGATTATGTGGTCTGGATGTTAAACTGCAGCCAAAAGGTTGTGGGTTTGAACCCCTGGGGTTGACAGACCTGTAAGCATCCTTGAGCAAGATGCCTAACCTGCTCCATGTAATAACTGTACTCATTGTAAGTTGCTTTGGATAAAAGCATCTGCTAAATGTGCTAATTGTAATTGTACAATATAATATAGGTATTTTCAGCAAACATCCGGGAAATGTCATGCCATTGTTGTGAAAAAAAACGGTCCATTGGCGTGAACGGAGTTGACGCGTCTCTCTCATGGCTGTGAGTTGAAGGAGTTTCTGTCAGAAAAAAATGCTCAACTGTTATTGGAGGACAGGCGAAAGGGAGCAGGGCTTGGTATCGGTAAATTGTGTTTCAAGCCAGTGAGCCACACTGGTGCAGTTGCTCAAGGTCAGCTAATTCAAGGCTTAGGAATCATTAGAATAACACTTCTACCCCAAGCATGATGTATGATGTTGTGGTGATAAAACAGCAGTTGGAATTTGTTTTAGATATTTATATTGTTTATTTATTTATTATTATTTTATTTTTTTAATGAAAAACATATTTTCCGCTCACTATAAATTCTCTCCCCCAACATCATGACTGCTTGCACAACCTTACCATGCATGTGAATTAAATTAAAATGAGCAATCAAAAATCTGCTGCAAGAATATACCTCTACAGTATAATATATTGCCGATTTCTGGCATCACTCAAATTATTATTTGACAGCAAACATTCTACAACAAACTGTAGGATATTTATGTGTGATTAAAGGAACATGCATAACGGAGCAACAATCTGCAGGACATGGATCTTTCTATTTGAAGACTGATAGGTGCTATACTCTGCATGGGGATATACTAGTGTTATTCCTCGCATTACCGATAGATGTCGCTGCTGACAGTGGTACCCAAGCTGTGAGTCTGTTTGTCTGTCCGTTTGTGGCGCTGGCAGGGATGGGGTGGATGTGTATTGTGAAGGCAGAGAGTGTGTATTGTGAAGGCAGAGAGAGAGAGAGAGAGAGAGAGAGAGAGAGAGAGAGAGAGAGAGAGAGAGAGAGAGAGAGAGAGCATCCCTGATTCTTGCCTCTCTGCCTGCCGTCTAGTCTCCTGTGCGCAGTGCACTGCCCCTGCCGCTCCTTCCTCGTGCAGTTCCCGGCTGTCTGCTCTCGACCGTTTGGCGGATGATCGGCGGTCCAAACTCCCACCGTGTGGCGACGACGCGCGTTTTATCGGACAAATATTCTCCAAGGTGGAGTAAGTGACTACCAGTTTTACATGGTTTGAAATCCAGGGTCGGCAGATTCGACGGGGAGTCAAGAGGAAAGAGGAGATTTTACAGTAAGCTATTTTATCGTAATGCCATTCATAATGCTCTCTTACCCAACAGTTGCCGTTCGTCGGCTTCTGCTGGGCTTATATATGCATTTTGACCGAGTGTAAAGCCGTGTGATGGTTTGCTTTTATTCCTAGTTTGTTATGCCTGCCAGATGTTTTCAGAGGCGGGGAGTTTGTGTATGTATGCGTATGTGTGTGTGTGTGTGTGTGCGTGCGTGCATGCTAAAGCGCGTGCGTGCGTGTGCGTGCGTGCGTGTATAGCGGGCTCATTGTGCGCTAAAGGGCTGTGGTGGGGCTTGCATTGATTGTTGACTGAAAATGGAAAACCATTTCAGATGGATTCGCCATCCCGTGAGCCGACGGTTGGGGGCGGATGCGAAAAACCAATTACAGTAGCCTAGGCTACTCCTCGATAGACGTATTTCAGCTACTATGCTATATGATGGTCGACAGTGGGTCATGGTCGAGCCTCTTTGTATTGTGTTTGTAGGGCAATGCTCGGCCGAATCAAAGGCCAGCGCGATTAACATGTTTATTTATTTTAACTATTTTGGGTTATAATTAGGTTAATGAATGGAGAAAACAGTGCTCTCTACTATAAATGTGTAGGCCTGTAGGGCCTATCACTAGAAGACCGCACGCGTCCTGTTTTATACTGTCTGTAATTAACTCCCATTCATCAAATTGGTTCGCAGCGCAATTAGTGTGTTCTTGTGCAGCACTAGCGAGCATGCACGTCGCAGGAGCGTGCGTGCATCATGTTTTTGCTCATGTTAATATGCGATTCCGCTCTGTGACCTAGCAGCACTTGGCTTCTTAGATTAGGCTATGCTTAGTGAATTGGCTATAATAGACATCCTCACTGTCGTGTGTGGTGGTTACAGGCTGGTTCTCACAATGAAGTAGGCTACACCCGAGTGTGGCGTTAAAGGCGATATTTGTAAATGAGAAACTGTCAAGATGGAGTGGCTCCCTAGCCTAATAACAAGTTTAAATTGATGGATGTACTGGATGTTGATTAGGCCTGTAGATTTTCTCTTTTCTGACAGGGTATGTTTTGATGAAGTTGCTCCTTTCACGGCCACTCACGTCATGAGTCTGTCATGCTTTTCTCTCTCTGCTATAAAAGTATCACATCATCTTCACAGTCACTACTACTATATTTGCCAGGGTTGTTTTTTCCTGGGGGAGGAAAAGAAAAACATCAGCCCAAAATGTATCCGTGTGGATCCCTGTCAGTGGAGTTTCCATGTTCACAACCAGTAAGTCAGAAGATAGAAGATTAAGGCATTATTTTCTATCTGCTTTTACCATACTGTCCCATGGGTAAACACTGACATCTGCCATTGAGCCAAAGGAGAATCCCATAACTCCTAATTAACACGGAGCAAAAAACGGAACCAATGAAAAGAAGCCAGGATAGCCGCCAAGCTACAGGAAATAATTGTTCACACGGACATAAATGTTTCGTATCAGCCTGGCATCTCTCCTATGCCAAGGACACAATGACTGGAGCAGTCACACACATGAACAGGGTTTACTGTATGTAATATCACCCTTCTTTAAGAAGAACTACTTGCAGGCTATAGGATACAAAGTGGAAACATGTCATTGGACAAAACATACATGCTACTGTACTGTAGGTACATGTATGTTTTGTATAAAATCCTATAGGCCCAGTACCAGGTGATTACAGGTGCACAGCTCTGCTTGGAGTGACCAGTAGGCTAAATACACCTTACTAATATAATATTAACTATGCTAATATCAATAGACAATAGGCTAATATTGGGATAGTTACTATTGATTCACACTGGTAAGGTAAGGGTACGATAGTACTAGACCACAAGCTAAAATACTAACAATTTAATACTAACGTTTGAAACCCAAACCCCTTCACCATCCCATTCTTCTCAAGCAGTTCATCTAGCTAATTTCCGATACATCTGATGTTTCGGAAATTGTTTGTCTCAAAACCATTTCGCTAACCTGGTGGAATCATCCTTCCGATGTCACGACCTGATGAACTACTATGATAAGCTCGATGAGAGCGGGAGATAGAGAGCGAGCGTGATAGAGTGAAAGAGAGAGAGGCAGACAGACAGAGAGAGGTTGTCATTATATTCCAATCATGGCTGAAACGTCTGATTCATATCACAGGGTGTTCCCCCCCACCCCCCACCCCTTCTCTCTCTCTCTGTGACTCCACCACAACACTCAGCGAGCAGATGGAGCAGATAGGAACTCATGTCAACAACCTATTTCTTACTTGGAACAGCTAGGAGCACAAGTGCAAATAGTGGCGTGGGCAGGAGTTGACGAGTCACTGACATCAGCGGTGGAAGTCAGACACGCAAAGGGGTTGGCTGGGGCAAAGTCAGTTTTTTTTTTTACCAAGCAATTTATTTTCTGTGAAACTCCCATCCTCACCCGCTTGGCTTGGTCAAATATTTATGGAGGTAAATAACAGCAGCACTTTGCCAGTGTTTCTGTGTCCATGGTGGCTTTCAATCTATCTCCACCCCCAAGAATATCAAAAGGAAACATATTTTTCTCATATACTTAATTCAATTGTTAGTACGATAATACACATTAAAGGCCATTTAACTAGAAATACAAATAATGGTGTCAATAGGTATAGCAAGTAATTCTAGAGAACGCTTGTTGATATTTGAACTCGATCAAAACAAAAACACCTTCCCGTTCAATGCAATACCGTACTGTGCTAACTTTAGAATTTCTGCCTCTTACATTAGAAATGCATTGTGAAGGCTAGGATATTGTTGTTCCGTTGGTCTGCACCACAATGTTTGTGCTCAACACGCACAGAGAATGGTGAGATAGCGGACACCAAGGATATATTTTATGAATTTGACAAAAAGTGTATTAGCTTACAATTTCTTACTAATATAACTGGATAAAATGTTTATTTTTTATTTTTTAAATAGTCCATATTCAAGCACATGGTATTATAACGTGTTGCTAGGCAGCATGCTGTGTGTGTGTGGAGGGGGGGTAGACCTACATGAAAAGCAAAGCTGAACTGACACTTCTTGTCAGGCTGTCAGCGTAGATCAGTTTTCCTTTGAAGACTTACATACTGTAGATACACATACACTGTTGTATGACTTTTGCCATGCTTCACAGCGAAAGGCGACTTGAAAAATGTGCTAGAGAAGGACATGGCTCGGAGGTTGTGACTCAGTGATTCAGTGTCACAGGGATATGCATTTGATAGGAAATTCATAAGTACCCTACATGTGGAAGATATTAGCCTAACAATGTAAGAAGCAAGAATTGTGTGAGCATGTTTCCCTGGATATAAGTAGGGTTAGCGCTGAATCTTATGATTAATACAGCATTTTATTACTGGCTGCAAGTGAAATACCACAAAGGAAGAAACAGTCTGAGACGAGCCATCTGTCATCAAATCCTGTCCATGATTTCAGCGCTGTGCAGGATACTGTCTGTCAAGTTTCAGTCCCCCGTGTTATTCTCTGTGCCCACTGAGACGATTACCCTCCTTCTAATCCACCTCTCTGAATCCCATCACCCAATCAATGCCCCACGGAGCACGATGTTGCCAAGTCGCAGTTGCCAAGTAGTGGTTGCTGCGCCAACAGGGACTCGGGGCTGGTGTGATGTCAGCCACCTGTGCACTTTGGCAGTTGTGACTTCAACAAGACTGGCCCTTGTTAGTGATAACGAGTGAAACATTCCACAAAGATGTGCTGTTGTAGTGAACAAAGTATAGTCATTCGAGAGAGAACAGTAATGTATGGGAAGTATATGGGTAGTGTCAAAATCCAGCCACATATTTGACTGTAGAGAATATAGTTATTTCATGGCGACCCCAGGACCCCTAATTTCCTTTCCATCTCACTGTTTAAAAGTGGAGTCAGCGAGTAAGCTTATGCACTTCACCTTTAAGTTGGAAACAAATATTGTGCATGAAAGTGCACACAGCTGTAATGGGAGGGGGTCAAGAATAGTTTGAACCTATGAATGTTGTATGGGGAGGTTTTATGAATGGTTTGGACCTATGAATACATTAGACCCTACACAGCATACTGTAGGTTCAAACCATCCTTCCGATTTGTAGGGGTGTATGACACATACTAATTGTTCCTTTAATGTTTGTATGTTCACATATTTCTTGCAGAACATCTATCAAGCATTTTCTCAACCATCCAGAACAAATAATTAGAAATGCATTATGAGATGGCTTTATAATATGGCTATAGAAAATCTGAGTATATATATATATATATATATATATATATATATATACATATATTATTTGTAACGCTGGGATGGTGAAGCGAGTGCAAATGATCGAAAAATAACAGTTGCCAGAAAAGCACCGAGCCCCACGGCTCGTCCTTTAATTAAACTGAAAAGAACTCAAACAGCGAATACAAACTCAAAAACAAAACTTAAA
>JAODTR010083438.1:0-14592 GCA_025399935.1 Amblyopsis rosae | reverse complement strand
TGTGTAGTTAATACAGTATATCTGACTGTGTAGTTAATACAGTACTGTATATCTGTGTGTAGTTAATACAGTACAGTACATCTGACTGTAGTTAATACAGTACAGTATATCTGTATGTAGTTAAAACATTAGTATATCTGTATGTAGTTAATACAGTACAGTATATCTGTGTGTAGTTAATACATTACAGTATATCTGTATGTAGTTAATACATTAATATATCTGTATGTAGTTAATACAGTACAGTACATCTGTATGTAGTTAATACATTACAGTATATATGTGTGTAGTTAATACAGTACAGAATATCTGACTGTAGTTAATACAGTACAGTATATCTGTATGTAGTTAATACATTAGTATATCTGTATGTAGTTAATACAGTACAGTACATCTGTATGTAGTTAATACATTACAGTATATCTGTATGTAGTTAATACTTTAATATATCTGTATGTAGTTAATACTTTAATATATCTGTATGTAGTTAATACATTAATACATTAATATATCTGTATATAGTTAATACAGTACAGTATATCTGACTCTGTAGTTAATACAGTACAGTATATCTGTATGTAGTTAATACAGTATATCTGTGTGTAGTTAATACAGTACAGCATATATGTATGTAGTTAATACATTAATATATCTGTATGTAGTTAATACAGTACAGTATATCTGTGTGTAGTTAATACAGTATATCTGACTGTGACATTAATACAGTACAGTATATCTGACTGTGAATGATACGTCTGAATATGAGAGCCAGCTAGTGATTATGTAGCTTTTGTCTTTTTGTCTCTGTGTGAAATGTGGGCCTTTGCTGCCTGCAGTGTTATGAGACACTGTAATGTGATCACGGTAAAGGCTGTAGATATTGTAGTCACAAAGAACAAAACACTAAAAAGTAAGTTCTTGCTCCTTTTGGTTTTACTAACTGGAGAGTTTGGGCGCAGGTTGTCACACTCGCAGGCTATTCCTCCACAAATAAATCCAGAGTTTTACAGTTGGTACTTGTTGCTGGGAACTTACTGCGAAACGAACAGAAGATGAAAGGTAGAATGCAGTTGTTTCGGTGCACGGACACTTGAGATTGCAGAGAACCACCTCCTCAGATCAAATTGGCATAACGTCAATGCTATGCCAATTTTGTCCTCTCTCGTTAATCATACTTTTAACCTGGTTTAATGGTTTAATAAAGGCAGCATGAATACATAAGGCATGCTGCTAATCTGTGACACTGAAGACATGTTTTGTTTTGAACAAGTTCCAACATAAACAATGTTTCTCCAGAATAACTGACTAGACCTTTAATAATATGAACAACACACGTGACTTGGCTCTAACCGGGCTGTTGTTGCCCCTGGCAGCAGAGCCGTGCGCCCAGCGAGCCCGTGGTGTCGGTCAGCAGCGTGCACGTGGAGGAGAACTCGGGCGTGGTCATCACCAACGCCTCGCTGAGCGTGCACGGCAGCGACATGCCCGAAAACGAGATCCTCTTCACAGTGGTGAGGAATCCCTCCTACGGTGAGAACGCACACACACACACTGTTGCAGAGTGCACGCACGTGCACACACACACACACACGCACACACACACATAAACACACACACACGCTGTTGCAGAGTGCACGCACGTGCACACACACATGCACACACACACACATAAACACACACACACGCTGTTTCAGTGCACACACACACACACACATATGCTGGTGCAGTGCACTATCTATCTATCTATCTATCTGTCTGTCTGTCTGTCTGTCTGTCTGTCTTCTTTATATGTCTGTCTTCTATCTATCTGTCTGTCTATCTGTCTGTCTATCTATCTATCTATCTATCTATCTATCTGTCTGTCTGTCTGTCTTCTTTATATGTCTGTCTGTCTTCTATCTATCTATCTATCTATCTATCTATCTGTCTGTCTGTCTTCTATCTATCTATCTGTCTGTCTGTCTGTCTTCTATATATCTGTCTGTCTTCTATCTATCTATCTGTCTGTCTATATGTCTGTCTGTCTATCTATCTATCTATCTATCTATCTATCTATCTATCTGTCTGTCTGTATTCTATATGTCTATCTGTCTGTCTGTCTGTCTTCTATATATCTGTTTGTCTTCTATCTGTCTGTCTGTCTGTCTTCTATATATCTGTTTCTGTCTGTCTGTCTTCTATCTGTCTTCTATATATCTATATGTCTGTCTGTCTGTCTTCTATCTGTCTGTCTGTCTGTCTATCTGTCGGTCTGTCTGTCTATCTATCTATCTATCTATCTGTCGGTCTGTCTTCTATCTGTCTTCTATATATCTATCTGTCGGTCTTCTATCTGTCTGTCTGTCTGTCTATCTGTCTGTCTGTCTGTCTGTCTTCTATCTGTCTTCTATATATATATATATATATATATCTGTCTGTCTGTCTGTCTGTCTGTCTGTCTTCTATATATCTGTCTGTCTTCTATCTGTCTGTCTGTCTGTCTGTCTGTCTGTCTGTCTTATATCTGTCTGTCTTCTATCTGTCTGTCTGTCTGTCTGTCTGTCTGTCTTATATCTATCTCTGTCTGGCTGTCTGTCTGTCTGTCTGTCTGTCTATCTATCTGTCTAACACTGTAACATTTCTGTTCAGGCAAACTGCGCAGACGCCAGTTCTACTCTGAGCCGCTGGAGAACGGCCGGGTCCTGTCTCAGGGCTCCACCTTCACCTACCAGGACGTTCTGGACCGGCTGCTGGCGTACACGCCCGACGCGGCCAGCGGGGGCGCCGACCAGCTGGTCTTCAAGCTGACGGACGGCGTGCACACGCACACAGGGCGGCTGGACTTCACCGTGGACGTCACCAAGACGGAGGGGCCTCGCATGAACGTCAACAGGGGCCTGCAGTTGCCCGCCGGTAGGCCCTGGGGGTGCCCCCGTCGCCAGGCAACACAGTGCTGTTGTTGTATTACTCTTACTGTATTATTATTATTATTATTATTATTATGTATTATTATTTTGTATCATTATTGTCTGTAGTAGTATTATACTGATATTGTTACAACAACAATAATAATAATTTGTATTTTTTGTTTTATTATTATTATTATTATTATTATGATAATATTTCTTACCTCTTTTTTTGCGGCATAGTCTAGTTTGTAGTCATATTAGTAATCATGACTATATTATGCTGTTTGGCCTCAAGCATAGGACGCTAAATGTGTTTTCCATCCTTTTCGTTGCTTTTATATCTGGCCGCCGCTGCTCTTTGTGAAAACGCACATTTACTAATCTTTCATCATCACAAGAAAACCCATAAGTGCATAGCAAACTCTTCTATGCGCTGTAAACAAACCTCAACCCCCCCCGGGCAGCAACGACACTAGAACATATCGTATCGGTGAATACTACAGCATACTGTGTTTAAAGCCTTCCTCCAGTCATATTTACTCCCTGCTTGCTAGCATAAATAACCATGAGCCACCATCAACATTGATTTTAGTGTCTCGATGCAAAATGCAGCAATGACACAGTCACTAGACTGAATGTCTCCCGATTTGACCCCACAGTCATCCTTGTACAGCTATCTTTGAAAATCAGTCGATTGAAATCCAATGTCCACTGCCCTTTAAATAGTTATACAGATGTGGACAAAATGCTATATTCTGTTTCAACAGTCTAGCGCCGAGATAAAATGTTGCCATTCACGATGAGCTTGAGATGGTTGCACTAATGTGGCCTTGTTCAATCTCATTCCAGCCCAGGGAATGTTGTCCTGCATGCCCCCATTCACCTTAATACAACCCAGCAACAATAGCTGGCTCAGGAGATAAGGTTCACACCACAGATGGATGGTGCCACGTAACTTTTAATTAAGTTCTGTTTAACAACAACAGCTTGAGAATGTGAACTGTGAAACATCTGTAAACAACAGTAATGTGAATGTTACTGCCGGGAGAGGCTATGAAAAGCATGCAAAAACTCTTCATAGCCAATTATATATGCCAAAAGAGAGACAGAGTTATACTGTATCTTTACGCTGCTCGAGGTGATCATGGGGGTTGTGTATTTCACGGCAGGGTCCTCGTCCAAGGTGACCGAGCAGAATCTGAAGGGGACAGACATCGACTCAGACAGCCTGAAGCTGAGGTACATTCTGACCAAAGACCTCCCCTCTGGAAAACTGCTGCTCACCAATGACGGTCGACAGCAGAGGGTCTCTGTCAAGGGTCCAGTCCAGAGCTTCACTCAAGCTGATGTCAACAAAGGTACAGGCCCTGTTTTACAGTAGGGTTACAGTAAGTACTGTATTTAGCAGCAGGTGGGTTACAGTAAGTACTGTATATAGCAGGTAGGGTTACAGTAAGTACTGTATATATCAGCAGGTAGGGTTACAGTAAGTACTGTATTTAACAGCATGCAGGGTTACAGTAAGTACTGTATCAGCAGGCAGGGTTACAGTAAGTACTGTATTTAACAGCAGATAGGGTCACAGTAAGTACTGTATATATCAGCAGGTGGGTTACAGTAAGTACTGTATTTAACAGCAGATAGGGTTACAGTAAGTAAGTAAGTTCACAAGCCCTCCAGTTTCAGGAAGTTGTGCCATAGGTTTAGAAAGCTTTAGTAAAGGGCACCTTAAGTTAGTTGGGCTAATAAACAGAAAGTATTGTGTGTGAGTGGCTGATCCACAGCTGAGGTAATGCCTTTCCCCCCACCCATGACGTCTTCTGTGATGCCTCCCTCCCCCCCGCCACAGGCCTCCTGGAGTTCAGCCACGAGAAGGGCGAGAGCGGAGGCAGCCTGTCGTTCAAGTTCAACCTCGTGGACTCCGAAGGCAACAAGCTGATCGACCAGTCGTTCTTCATCAGCGTGCTGGGTGGGTTATTGTCACTCCATCAGCTTGACTTGACTGCGCAGGCACCAGCCAGAGATATAGGAACAATAACAAGATGGTTATGGTTAGATTGTAGATGTGTCAAATGGAACGTTTCCGGCCTCTTAAGTGGTGGCGTGTCACCAACAGCATTTTTCTGTGGAGGAATGCTAAGCCACGCGATAGATATTTCATGAAATGAACATGTAACTTCGACCCGTAAAGCCTCTAAACATTGTAATACCACTTTGTGCCTCAAGGGGCAAGGCAAGTCACTAGCTTGAGATCTTCTGCCTTCTTGCATCCTGTTGCTGTACTGTTCTAAGTAAATTAAAAATATTAGACTGTGTGTTTGGATACATGTAAGAGGTTTGGCTGAGAAATTGGCGATATGAGCAGAACTGAGGGGGAACTAATGACGCCACAATATCATGGTGAAATGCTGCCCCCTAATGGTTTGGAGAATATGGTAATTTTACAAACAAAGCACCTTTAAGCCTCAGAATCAATTAACAACAAATGAACAAATTATGAAATGAACGTCTTCCACTGAAGCGTTCCTCGTGTCTTCCCGTGTCAGAGTAGAACATCTTCCAAAATCCTCGCCGTAGCACGAGAGCCATGTTGGCAGGCAGTATCTCCCTGGCGTCTGGACACATGTTGATCTTACCCGCTCTTTGCTTTCGTCGTTCCCCCTCACTGTTTACTCTGTGAGCGACGACGACCACAGCACATATCTCTTCACTATAACTCTTTGCTCTACCCATGTTTCTGTCTTCTGCCAACTCGTGATTAACCTTTTCCCTTTGCAATCCTGGCTGTCTGAATAGGCACAAACTATCGCCACCTGTTGCAGCTTTGTCTCTGTCAGCCAGCGTAACGCTTTCCCCTCATTTCTATAGCTTCTGGTTTCTTATCTTTGTCCCCCCCCCCTCTCCTCTCCTCTATTCCCCATCTCTCCCAAACCTCCTGCTTCCTTCCCATCCTTTGTCCTGTTGCCAGGGTGACACTACACCCCCAGTTTTATCCTACTGTCAGAGCGTCTTCTAACTGCTAGCTGGAACTCCGACAACCACTTTGGCAGTCAAAAAGCCATTGTTATGAAAAGATGTTCTGTTGCACATGTGCAGTTTGGCTGGGCACGGTGTTTGATAGAGAGGTTTAGTCTGTTCTGTTTAATGAGTCCATGGAACTGTTGAAACGCTCCAGCGGGGCCACGAACAAGGTGTCTTGTGGTCCGTCATGCGTGGAGGAAGGACGGAAACTTCTAATTAGCTAGTTTGGCTACATTAGCTCGGTATAGGACACCACCAGATGAGAGAAGGAGACGATAGTTCATCGCACTGTCAGAGAGAAGCACTGTAATGCATTTCAATTGAAACGTTGATTGCTTCTGGTCATGTCACTAACAGCATTTATCATTCTGTGCAGGCTAAAGTAGCCCCCCCCACCCCCCCCTTCTGTAAATCGAATGCGAAAGCGCCATCCATAGAAACTTCTATGCTAAATTCCATTGTCTCCCCCCCCCTCGGCTGCCTCCAGAGGACCGCGTGCCCCCGTCGGTGGTGGCCAACAAGGGCCTGGTGCTGGACGAGAACACCGCCAAGAAGGTGACCACCCTGCAGCTGTCGGCCAGCGACCAGGACAGCGAGCCAGCCGAGCTGCTCTACCGCGTCACCAAGCAACCCGCCCTGGGGCACCTGGAACACCTGCATAGCCCGGGTATGGCCACAGTGGGGCGATATGCTGGACCACAATATACTGTAACAATACAGCCGTGGAAACAACTAAGAGCTCATTGTGCAGTTTCTTTATATTTAATAGTATAAATATACTGTAAATGAAATAAAAAAACATAAATAGGAAAATTATATAGATTAAAATATACATATATTACGTATGTAACAAAAAAAAACTAGTATGAATAGTAAAATACTGCCGCAGTGGTCTCTTAAGGTTGCTCTGTGTGTGTGTGTGTGTGTGTGCTTGTATGTATCACTAGAGTATCCTTAATGTTCTAAAAGCAATATGGGTGCTAAAGGGGAGGAGTAAAACTCTGAATTTGTTTGGATTCACACTTATCTGAAGCCTAGGTGCCCTAGGCTGCCGCAGATAAATTTTAGAACAGGGATTATCTAAAATAATTTCCCCCTTGTACAGTTGTCATGAACCGGGGAGACTAGTTTTTGAGCTAGGCTGTAAACAAGGTTATTTTTGCTGTATTTTAAAATGAGGGTCTGTGGGGATTGATTCACTTTCGTGGGGCATGGCCATGTGGCCATTCGAGGAAGTGCAGATGTTGGCACTCCCACGTTGTATTCAATGGAGGTTGATGGTAAGACACAGGGGCAATGGTACCCAGAACCCTTTCCACGGAGTGTTACTTGCTATTCTGCTAACCTGGGATGCTGCGGCTATCGGGTGCGTTTGATTTACCTGTGCCAGTCAGCAGGCGCTGACAGTCGCCCGCTGGCGATGTCAGCGCCTGCTGATCAGTACGCCTGAATCAAACGCACCCGTTATTGACCTCATTAGCTGCAGCTGTGCGCTTCCTGCTGTGCTCACATGGAAATGTGCGTTTGAAGCGGCCAGAACTCCAGGATATCAATAAATAAACAGCTGTTGGTTAGGGTTGGCATGAGGCAGGTACATTAACAGCTACCGGTCTCCCCTAATGTCAAAGGAATGTGGCAAGAGAGTGTGTGTGTGTGCACGTGTGTGTGGATACTGAAGGTTTGACTACTTCTGACTTGCACTATAAATATATAATGTGAGCCTGTCTGTCTGTCTGTGCCTCAGATGCCCGCTCGTACGCAAACGCACGAGCACAGGCACACGTGCACAAAAGCAATAATTAGTCCAGTTACTCTTTTCGCTGTAGAAATGTTCCAGCTCTTTCTCAGGCTTCTTTGACACACACGCACGAACGCACGCACATGCACACACACACACTGGACATAAACCTTGGGCTCTAAATAATGCGGTGCTCTGGAAACGTAACAACATGTAAGGATTGTAAGTCACGTCTGTTTCCTCAGGCTGTGGGCTGCACAGTGGCTGCCCACTGCTCCCTTGAGGGATGAGTTAAATGCAGAGGATGAATTTCCCCTAGGGGATTAATAAAGTATCTTAAATCTTAAAAATCAGCGCAGTCCGGATGCTGCCTTGTGCGCTTATCAAAGACATCAGTGCTGTGCGCTCAAGTCTCGTGGAACAGAACCTGTGCTGATAACACAAGCGTGTGGACAAGTAACTGACAACACAGGTTGTTTAGCACCGGTTCTTTAGTGCTTCTGGTGCGTAGACGAATGCCCTCACGGCTCGCATGCTAATGAGCCAGGTCTCCACACCGCTATCAAACATCCTTGCATCAATGTACCTCCATCCACAAAGAGGACTCTGGGTAATTAGCACCAGCGGCTTAGCCAATCTGTCATTCGGTGCTAACACACACACACTCAGCAAGGGGCTCTGTTGGGATAAAACGTCAACTTTACCATGTGTTAACTGTCCTAAAGAGACACTTGGTCTTGGTGAGAGTAATAAATTGCCTTATGGCACCTTCAGAGGGATGTTTTAGTAGCTTGCAGCCTCTTTAATTTATTTAATGTTTAGACGGCTAGGCTACTAGCATTTACATTCACGACCATATACTTTAGTTGTTTGCTGTATGCTCTACCAATAAGAAGCCAGTGTCAAGAGTATATGCTCCAACTACTACTGTTGTTACTATGTAATGCAGTGTCAATATCAGTGGAACTTGGTTCCATCGCAGCGAAGAAACACATTTTTCTGTTCTCAATCTATTTTCCTCGTTACAATTTATTTTGTTTGATGTTTAAACCCAAAGCAGAAATGTGGGTCTAAAATGTCTCTAGTGCAGAGCACACGCACACACATACGCACACGCACACACACATGCACACACACGCACACACCAACCAGACTAGCAGGCTTTTCATAACCCGTCTGGAATGGAATCAGTGAAAACCTTCTGCTTCTAATGAAATGTGTCCTGTCATGACAAACAGATGGGAAAACACAATCACAATTTACTATGATGGACTTTAAAAAGCCACAGGGTTGACTAGTGAATAATTTTGGTTGCTCTCTCTCTCTCTCTCTCTCTCTCTCTCTCTCTCTCTCTCTCTCTCTCTCTCTCTCCAATCAAATAGAGTCAATCGCAGGGGGTGCACTATGTAGAATATGTGTCATTCTGTCATTCTAAAGAATATAGTATATGTTCAACAGCATTCATAACTAACAGCAGTAGTGGATAATTATATATAAGGAATTGTCAAAAATCATATACTGTATGTAATAATTGAAGTCATGGAGGAGATTCAGGAGTTATTAACTTTTTGTTATACAGCATATTCACACAGTTCAATTATTTTATTCCTTCCCCAAGACTAATTTGTTCGTTGAATTTCATTGAAGTCCTGTGTGTGTTCTTAGAGAAATGATCTTTGTCAGGGTAATGTAACCCTTGAGGTGCTGGCACCCCAAGCCAGCGGAACCAATCAAAAGCCTCTGCTTTGTTTCACTGTGTGTCAGCACTTCATGCTTAGAATAAGATCGATGTTGGAAATCTCCCACTTCCAGTTGCCTGAGTCTCCCCCTCCCCCCCACACACACCCCCCCCCCCCCCCCCCCCCCCCCCCCACACACACACCCCAAACACTTGGTGAAGTGCTGAGTCATTAGGATTTCTTTCTTCATTTGGGGAAAAAAACCTCCAATCTTCACATGGAAATGACTCCAATTCCTCTGGCTGGAAATCATTTGTGTGTCATCGTGAGTGTGTGTGTGTGTGTGTTGGCGGGGGTGCGGGCCGGGGGTGTATTTTTGTGTGTGTGTGTGTGTGTAGAGCCATGCTCTATGTATGTGTGTCATATTTTAAATCTCTCTATCCCATGCAGGCACTCGCATCAATAGCTTCACGCAGGCTGACCTGGTGTCACGCAGCATCCAGTACCGACACACCAGCGAAGAAGAGAAGCACGCTGACCAGTTCTCCTTCACGGTGTCTGACGGGGCTAACGAGGTATGCTAACGGCTTACGAGGTATGCTAGTGGCTAACGAGGTATGCTAACGGCTAACGATTAACGATAAGAAACCTCACACGGCCTATGAACCGTGGCGGCAACAACTTCAAACAGCTGTTCGTGAAAACACCGAAAATAGTTTTAATTTTTATTTCTGTAATCCTGAAAAAGTGAAAAGACAAAACTAAATGGTAATAAGTAAAACACAGGTCACTCTCAACAAATGCGAGTGTGAATTGGACATACAGTAATTGAATATGTACAGTATATTAGCGCTATAAGCACAACCCTCTACTCCTCCCCTGCAGCGCTCATGGTAGTTTCACCTATTATCTGCCCTTCCTCCTACATCCATATGAAGCGGGGGACACACTTGGGGATTCTATGGCTGCTAATTTGAATCATTAAGACCAACCTTTCCCTGTCAAAAAAGACGAAAACATTCAAACTGACATTATGATGGCATAGCATCTGACATGTGATGTTTGTAGCAGGTCACAGGTGTGGAGGACACTTTAAGATGGCCAGTGTTGCCACGTCACAGATTGGTTCAACACTGTCTAATAGAGTAAAAATAAACCATAGCTCTATGCCCATTAGGAGGAAACAACACCGTGTCCTAACTGGATTTGACGCGAGCAGTTTGATTGCTATCTTGTCTGTTGCAATGTCTTAACTGGAAGCTGCGCTGCACAATGGGGACAAGATGGTCAAGTGGTCTGGGGGTTGGGCTACCATTTTGAGCAGAGATTTGAATTTTTGTCGGACGCCCTGTTTCTATTTTCTTCACTGGCGCTTGCGTTGAAAGCCATAGAACTAGGCTACATGTAATGGTTGAAACAGACTGGGGACTGGTCATTCAGTTACCTTGGCAGCTGGCTGGAGGGAGATGGTTTTCTATCAGCATGCTCAACAGAGCTTGCAAGCAATGTTTACTAAGTGGAGGTGGTGGTTGTATGAAACCTGTGCATCAAACCTGTGCAGTTACATCTATACCCGCCCCCGCAATAGTATGCAATTGTTATGAACATGCAGAAGGCATTTATTATCTCTAGTGTGCTACAGATAAGTGGGCTACGTGGTTTGTTTACATGTTGTAACGGATTCAGTCAAAGCGTCCGATGCAACGCGATAGCCGGGCGCTTGCTTGCTGTCTCATCCATGTGTAAACAATTCCCGGTGAAGCGAGGCCAGACCATATTCACCAAGTGAACATTACTGTAACATTACTGGTTACACCAGGCTAATAAAACTTTTCCCAGCTACAAATGTGAGGTTTTAAAATGGTGAACAACGTGATTGCACAATATTATATTACAGTACACGCTTTTGTTTGGATTTAATGACGCATAACTGACACCCTGACGATGCCTCTGATCCGCTGTGACACATCCTCTTCACGAGGCCACGACAACAACTGCAGCTCCGCTCTGGATTTACACTTCAGACTTGCTATCGTCGCTGCCGTGCCTTACACAACGTGCTCCTGAGAACCTATTATAGTCTGTAAGTGCGTCAGTGCTCAATATTTCTGACCCGTGGCCTCCAAGAGTAGAGCTATGATTCATGACATACGTCTTTGTCAGTGCATTTAATTAGACAAAATAAATCCAGGTAGTGGAAAAACATTCTTTCATGGAAAGTCCCATTGAGACAGAATCTCTTTTACACATACAATAGATCTGGGCAAGAGGGCCAGTGGTTGACATATGGCAGTTGTGTTACTGCACTCTCAGAACCCATTGGCTACAACAACGATGAACGCTATGGGGAAAGGGACAGCATTTTTGGGATAGATCCAGCAGATATCTGGGCCAATATTTCCTCTTCTGTACAATTTTCAACGAGAGAATGGAGATAGTCGAGTTCTAATTAAGTTTCAACTAAACTTTATAAATTGACATACAGCATATTCATGTAGAATCGTGTTAAGAGGTTACTCTCAAGGTTGATGCCAAACGCACAATAACACAAGGCAGGGCACAAACGGGAAGGCTTGTTCCAAGCAAGGTTGCTGACAGGCAGGAATATGCAACACAACCAGCATCTGACATTGGACACCAGGCAGTAGACAATGATCCATCAAGCACAAGAGAAACACAGCAGCTTAAAGGCAGGCTTAGGTATTCTCAAGGACGCTTGCTAACTTCGAGCTCAAATCAAAACAAACTCCCTCAGAAGCTCCGCCCCACACATTGAAACGCATTGGGAAGCCGAGCGGCATTGTTTTTTGTGAGCAGTGTTCGGCATTTTCTTTATGTTCCTATTTATGGAGCCAGGGCTGTGTAGACGTACGCATAGAGAATAGTAAGATAGCGAAATGCGAGTATTAGCTTACAATTAGCTTGCAATAGCTGACTTTAAAGGCAGGGTTAGTCAATCTTGCTAACTTCGAGCTCAAATCAAAACAGGATTGTGTGTGTGCGTGCAGGTGTCCCAGACCTTCTACATCTCCATCAGGCCAGTGGATGACTCCCTGCCCCTGCTGCACGTGCCTGGCATGAGGGTGCAGGAGGGCGTCAGGAAGACCATCACCGAGTTTGAGCTGAAGGCCACCGATGCAGACACTGAGGTGGGGGGTGATTCTGTGTGTGTGAGAATGGGTGCATTTGTGTGAGTGAGTGTATGTATGTGTGTGCGTGCGTGTGTGTTTGTGTGACTGTGTGTGTGTGTGAGTTGAGCGCACATGTATTTTTGGTTGTGACTGTGCGTGCAAGTGTGTGTGTGAGTGTGTGTGTGAGTGTGCATGACAGAAGCCCGTGTCCACCCACACAGGTGTCCATATAAAGTGAATGTTCCTGGTCCAACCGCTCCTCAGGACTGTGTGGGCGTGTACAGGCTCGGCTTGATTGACATCTCCTATGACATTTGTGTTGTAGCTGTTGGGACGGGACAGCTGACACCTCATCTCTGATTGGTTCTTTATAGTGCCATACTGCTTAAAATAAGCAGTATGGCACAATTCCTCTCTTGTTATAGCCTTTTTTAATTTATTTTATATTTTTAAAAAGTGCTTTTATTGTCACATACACATACATGTAGAGAAATTTGCTCTCTGAATTTAACCCATCCCTTAAGGGAGCAGTGGGCAGCCGCTGTGTAACTCACACACAGTCTGGAGGTGCAGCAGACCACTCACACACAGTCTGGAGGTGCATCCATCACCAGACCACTCACACACAGTCTGGAGGTGCAGCAGACCACTCACACAGTCTGGAGGTGCATCCATCACCAGACCACTCACACACAGTCTGGAGGTACACCAGACCACTCACACACAGTCTGGAGGTGCAGCAGACCACTCACACACAGTCTGGAGGTGCAGCAGACCACTCACACACAGTCTTGACGCTGGCCCTCGGCAGGCGGACTCCATCACGTTCACGGTGGTGCAGCCGCCGCGCCACGGCACAATCGAGCGCACGGGCAACGGGCGGCAGCACCGGCAGACGGCCAGCTTCACCATGGAGGACGTGTACCAGAACCGCGTCAGCTACAGCCACGACGGCTCCAACTCCCTGAAGGACCGCTTCACCTTCACCGTCAGCGACGGCACCAGCCCGCTGTTCATGGTGGAGGAGGGGGGCAAGGAGGTGGGTGGGCGTGTGTGTTAGAGTTAGCGATGCTAAGCGATACACATTTACTTTTATATTTGATTACAGTACAGTTACAGTATAAGACAGACACAGCTGTGTTATTGTTAAAGCAAATATGTTAATTGAAGCGATTGCCAGGTTTCCAAAATGAATATAGAAGTAAATGAAATATTAAGTGCAACAATAGGATACAAAATCAAATCTTGGGTTTGTGTGTAAGAAGGCAGTGTTCTATCTTCTTTTCAAATGCATGATCTTGGCCAAATATTAATAACAACTCTTTATGTTCCATAAAGTAACGTCATGTTGAAACAATCCCAAGTCAAACAAAGTCCAAGAAAATAATAGTGCAGTGCGAGTGTACCGTACATTCAACATATCATTTGTATAACTTTACCATGCAGTGAGAGTGTAACGTACATTCAACATATCATTTGTCGCCAGCGACATTGTGAATGAAGGGGACGTTTAAACCGAGGGAGAACTTACAGTAGGCCTACCGGCCCCAGAGCAAGCGTCAGGCATGCCATGTTTTGACTATTCACGTGACATGACTTTTAGGCTTTGACATAATAACAAATATGACACCTCCTTCATGGATGTATGTGACCTCCCCTATTTAAACTTTGAGGACAGTGTCTAACATGCAGGTTTTAAAAGATTGACAAGCATGCGGTTGCGAACATAGGATTGGACAGTGTCCGTTTACGAAAGGGGTTTAGCAATGTTAGGCCGTTCCCTTGAACCAGACTCTAACAAGCGCGTTGGCAGTCATGGTAATCATAAATGATCATATTTCTAGAGAAAATTGGAGGCGAACAATGAAAATCAATCTGACTGTTATGCAAATCGATCTGACACAAACAATAATTGATCAAATGGGCATCACTAGTGTGTGCGCACCTGTTTTTGGTTTTGATATTGGTTATTATGATTTGCTCTGTGTGTGTGTGTGTGCGCGCGCACCTGTTATTGGTTATGATATTGGTTATTATGATTTGCTGTGTGTGTGGGGGTCAGAAGACCCCCATGAAGAACTCACTAAGAGAAGGAGTTACCCTGCCCGGAGGAAGCCCGGGGTCCCCGTCTGGAG
>JAODTR010083427.1:7500-14593 GCA_025399935.1 Amblyopsis rosae | reverse complement strand
AGAGAGAGAGAGAAGGGAATATTCCCAAATGTTCAGGTTCAATGTGGCCCTTGGAATGCAAGCGATTCAGCTAATGTTAGTGTGCAAAAAACATCAATCTGTCAACAAAACCCTACTTTACAGGTCAAAAGACTTTCAGTATTATGGCACACACACACAGAAACAGCACTGGCGAGAGAGAGAGAAAGAGAGAGAGAGAGAGCTTCTGGAGAGGGCGTAAAAAGAAAATTGTTACTATTACGTTTGAAGGCAAGTGGAAAAAAAGCACAGAATATAGTAAATTTTCTGCTACAATGAATGATCAAAATCATTGTTTCTGGTGAACTTTGCCGTAGCTGTCATTCAAAATTGGGCAATGTATTCATTTTCCAAGCAGAGAGAGAAAGACAGAAAGCAGGGTTTAGCGAAAGGGAGAAACCTACAGTAAATGAATCCACATGTCATATTCTTATGTTGTTAATGATGTGCGTTTTTAAGGGTTTTGTAAAGGTGCACACGTTTCTGGGAGCTGTTCTATCCACGTGTGCATCACATGTTATCATATCAAAAAATAGTTCCAGTTGTGTGTTGCCTATATTTGAAAAAAATACCACCCACAAAACATTATATTAAAAATACATGCTAGAAAGTATATAAAGACGGGGAAGCAATGCATTTCGGTGGCTAGATGCTCAAGAAATAGAACGATGGTCTAAATCTTGGCGTCAGACGACGCCAGTGGGCGATGCCCCGGTCAAATTAGCTAGTTCTGAAATCCTGGCGTCACTTGACGCGCGTCGACGCCTTCAGTGGGCGGCGACCTTTATACGGAATTCCAGAACCATGGTGAAACCATGTGTGGTGTGGTGATATCTAGATGGCAACATCTCTCAACTATAGCAACACCAACTCAAATGAATTTTGAGCTAGAACGAAGTAAAAAATTGTGTCAACAAATTAAAGGAGGCCATTTGATTAAATTTGAAAAGAGTTTGGAAACAGAAAGAAAACTGAAAAACTAAAAGGTTCAATAATGTAAATTGTTGTATGAACACATAGAAGGAACGCCAGTCACACAAGTCCACACACACCCATGCACTAAATGTATCGTATATACACACATACAGTACACAGCAGTTTTGCTACCTTTATGCCCGTAAGGCGTATCTCCAACAGGAAGTCCCACGCAGCAACTTCCTGCTAGCTTAAGTAACAATGGCTATTGTGGGCATAAGTGGCAAGCCAACAAGCCATGACCTCACCTCCATCTTTCAACTGCGCCTATAGAAATATGATAAATCATCCACCTTAAATGGAACAAGCGGTGGTAGATGAACTATATTGGTGCCTAAAAAAAGAACAAACCAAACTGGACAAAAAATGTATTGGATATCAAAACGGGAAAGCCTTGAACATGTATTGTTAGGTGTATTTATTTTGGATGATGCTTATCATATTTCTCAGTTGTTCACGAGCCAATATGACTGGAGGTAAAAGTTCACACAGCCGGGCAAAGGTTTGCCTCCTTGACTGCGTTATAGCACCGACAACTTGAGGAAACTATCCTCATTATGTTTGGCTTTTTGCAGGTTGGGGATTTACCATTTCGGCAGAACAGATACAATAAATACCACAAATAGAACAGTCGATTTACACATTATATAAAGACTTCTATACACGGATGAAAATCTATTTACACAGACAAGATGCCAGCAGGTTAACGGCTTCACCTGTGCCTGTGCAACTATGCCGGGACACCAAGTAGGTGTGATGCAGGGCAGGGACCAGTTTGAGAGAGTGCTGTGCATTAATCAGCAGATGACATGCCCCGCAGTGGACCTTGCAGTGTGCTGCTAAACTGTGGAAGGTAACCAAACTCTCTCCCCTTATGTTTCCATTTGGCCTCAAGGGTGTTGCAGTGGCCTACCAATGCTTTTTATTTCTGTGACAATGCGTGTGTGTGTGTGTGTTTGTTACATTCCCATCTGTAGAGAGCAGCTGCAGACAATGCTTTTGGGGATTAAACCTCCCTCTCTCTCTCTCTCTCTCACTCTCTTACTCTGTATTTCTCTCTCTCACAATCTGCCCTCTCTCTTGCCCTCTCTCTCTTAAGACCAACTCTTCACTTTGTCATTGCGGTATGCCTTCATACAGTAAGCCTACATCTGTCTGGCCAAATCTCCGATGTGTAAACACAATACAGTACATATTAAATTTTGTTGACCTGTGATATTTCTTTCATCCATACATCCATTAAATTATTGATTTTTGATTATTATTTGATTATTGAATGATTGATTGATTAATTCATACATATGCAGTTATTGTCTAAACCAAATGAAAACATCAAAACAATGGCGCTCCGCGGCCCTCCGCGATGTTGCCTCGCACATAGAAATGAATTGTGAAGCAAAGCATAGTACTACGGCTTTGTTAATATGAGCGGTGTTTGACACGTTGTTTATGTTGCTATTTACAGAGCCAGAGCTGTGCAGAAGAATCATATCATTTTTTCAATATGAGAATTACAGAGAACGGTAAGCTAGCGAAATGCGAGGAGATAATTGCTGAATTTGACAAAAAGTGTATTAGCTAATTTAGCTTATAATAGCTGAATACCTTTAACCTTCATGTTATGTTTGGTTACGCTATGCACAATTTATGTTCTGGATCAATTTGACACAGTGCTTTATAACTCTGCTTTATAAGTCAGTACACCCCAATAATGCATTAAAATAAATGGCCATCACATCCCTGGTCTTTTGATACAAAATAACAATGACATTTCTTAAAATACATAATAATACACCTAATTTTTCTTATCTACCCACTCATTTTCATTACGAAACACACCTTTAGCAATAATCTTTTGCTATAATGGCTGTTTTTTTTTCTTTGAATATAAATATATTTTCCACACATATTTTGTCCACCTTGTTATAATTGTCAGACATTATAACATCTGTTATATTCCAGGTCAAATGAGCAATTACAGGCAATATAGCAGGATACTCTAATGCAGTGTTTCACAGCCATAGTCATGGCGACCCACTGCCCTGCATGACTCCTTGCTCCAACACACCTGATTCAAATGAATGGATTGATACCAGGCTCCTGCCATACTTGATAACCAGAGCCATGGAAAGAGAGAGTTGCGCCAATGGATGTTCAACATTTTTAACGGTCACATGGTTCAAGAAGACGCAAAACATTTCCAGGAAGTGCTTGGTGGACAATTTCAATTGATATATACAGATATATAACTTAATTTTTGGAAATGGAATAATAGTAAATAAACATTTACATTTACAATACAATGTATAGGGTATTTTAAGTATTTGTGGCTAACGTCCGGCAACTGTTTTAAGATTCCATGATCCGCCATTGCTGTGAAAAAACGGTCCATTGGAGTGAATGGAGTTGACACAACTCTCTCTTTACCTCTGTTGATAATGATCCATTCATTGGAATCAGGTGTGTTGGACCGGGGAGACATCTATATCATGCAGGGCTGTGGTTCCCCAGAACCAAGGTAGGGAAACACTGCTCTAATGGTCCGAGTGTGCAGCTTGCAACCAAAAAGGTCATGTATTTGAGCCAGGTTTGAGCCCCATAGTTGTCAGGCTGGTAGGAGTGGTAGAACCAAAATGCATGCCTTGGAGGCAAGAGGTTCCGACGACTATAACACAAGACAACCAGACAGGGAACCGAACGTTACAATAGTTACGCTACCTGTAAGAATACTTGGGTACGTTTCCTTACCCTGTTCTGCTAAATGATTGTATCAATACCATCAGCATTCTTGGGATGATTGATTCAAAGTCTGACTACAGTGTGTCTATGACCTGTATTATGATGTGTTAAAGCATATTGTGTGGGACCTGTTTTCAGAGGCACTCTTCATGGAGGATAGGATAATTCAATCTTTATATTCTTTGAAATGAATACCTCACTTTCAGGCTATGACACAGTGCAATGGTGGATAGCAATGTGGCCTCACAGCAAGGTGTTGCAGCAAGAAGGAGTTTGCATGTTCTCCCTGTGTCTGCGTGGGTTTCCTCCGGGTGCTCCGGTTTCCCCCACATCCAAAAAACATGTCAGGTTCACTCTCTCCAGCCAGTGCCGTTGACGAGAGACACTGGCATATATCTGGAGTCGGTCCCCGGGCGCTGCACAGCGGCTGCCCACTGCTCCCTTGAGGGATGGGTTAAATGCAGAGAACAAATTTCGCTACATGCATGTGACAATAAAAGCACCTTTACCTTATGAGTTAGTTTCCCTTAGAGAAGAGTCCTCCTCAGGGACAGTGTTGACTTCTACATTGTTTTTGGTCTCAGACAACTCTTGTGCAGAGAGCAAATGCTCCTCCCCCACAGGGGGTGCATGGTTGAGTTCCTGCAAATATGTATTCTCGCAGGAAACATTATAATTCAGTCATAATATTGTGTTTTGTTTGCAAATGCGATGTGCCTGTGTGTAGAAGAGACACACACAAGGGATTCACAGTGTGTCTCTGATAGCAAAGTGTTATAGGCTATATATAAGACAAGTGTATTTGCGTACACACATGCTTTATGAATATGTGTGTGTGTGCAGCTATGTGGGACACAGAGATAAAGGGCAGTGAGGAGTATGAGAGTTCAATATGAGCAAGATCACAAAATAGATTGACTTTACAGTATAGTTACCAGGTCAACTTGACCCAGGACATCATGTATCTTTAGTACATAACTTTTGTTCCTTTTACATTTTGGAATTTTATACATGTTCATATCCCTATCTGGAGGAATAGATGAAGGCTCATGATGAAAGACTAAAGTTAAATATTTTTTCAGTAATGTTAAACTCATGAATCATAAATCAATTTGACAAATAACAGGAAGTCCTTATGTTTGTGTCACCGGAGTAGCCGTCTCTAAGAGCAGATGTTTATAATACACTTTTCTGAGTGTGTTTGTGTGTGTATACAATCATTAGGGGAGACCGGGGTTGTTGTCACATGGGTTGGTTGTCTCAGAGCTTATTACAGCCAAACTAGGGGGCGCTGTGTAACATGTTTCTTATCAAAGGTCAAATCATGTGGTTGTTAAACATTGCTAAACATTTATCTCAAGAGTTCAGATGGGGCTGGTTGTCACACTGTGACAGCCAACCCGTTGGTATATCAATGGAATCTTTTTTAAAGTATAGTAACCCTTTGCTTAATTTTTGTAGGTAGAATAATGGTGAGCAACTTTAAAAGAAAGACCAAGAAGGCAGATACAAGCTCATGTAATGCTGAAGGCAGTGATACAGGTGGCAATGTATGGGCAGGATAGTCTAGTGATCTGGGTGTTGCGCACCCAGCTAGAAAGTTGTGGGTTTGAGTCCCGGCGTTGACCTACCTGTAAACATGCTAGAGCAAGATGCCCTAGAACTGGACACTTCTCCATATCTTCAAAAGATTGTACTTGGATGGGATGTTAAACAGGTAACGCTAGTGGTCACTACAAAGCCAATGGCATGTATCCCAAGAGAAAGATTAAAAATTGGTGTTCTGGCCAAATCTTTTGCAAAATAAAGGTAAACAGAAAGCTGCAGAGAACATTCAGTCAGGTTTGGGATGTCAAATTCGACTAAGATTATACATGATTACCCTACTAATTATTCACAAACAAATACAATATTCACAAACCTATACAATCAAATATGTTACAAACGTTTTGTTACATTTTATAGTTCATGTTTCATAAGGTTTTCATGACTGATGGCTTTATTAAAAGCCTTAATATTTATATGCCTGTCTCTGTGGATTAATTGTAAATAAACATCAGATTAAACAAAATGGGGTATAAAAACATAGTGCAGGAACTTTATAGATTAATACATTACAAATCATGTTAGGAATATTTTAAATATTTTGTATCTCTAAGTTCAATAGAAAATCTTAATGTATCGTTGCACATCTCATTGGAATACACAGTGACAACCAACCCCGTGATGGCGTTGGTTGTCACACTTTCTCAGGGTGTATTGTATGGCATATTACTTCACGTTAAAACATATTACACTGATATAAACAATATCAATTTATACCCAAGATCTTAATCTTTGGACCAATACTGAAATTATTATTTTGTAATTTACTGGTGCTGAGAAATACTGGCAAGAGTAAAAAGTGTGACAACCACCCCGATCTCCCCTACCTGATGCCGGAGTGAGTTTTATTCCGTCAAGAGAGTGTGATTTACACTCCTTTGTTATGTGGCATGGATCCTTCCTCATCGCGGTGACGGTGACGTATGCGCGCGTCTGACTGCGATCGCTGTCGGCTTTAGTTATTAGTTGCAGGCTTTGTCGAGAGATGGCTCTGCCCCCCCCCCCCTTCTCGAATAGGTTTGAAGTCATAAATCCATAAGCAGACAGATGTAAGCTGGAGACCAAATTCAGACATATATTAGGCTGCCGAACCCCCCGCCCTGGTTCCAGCAAGCTGCTTGATGCGACATAAATGCACTCACATCCTTCTCTCCCAAATCCCTGGGAGCACTCTTGCTTCCTCCACTCACAGCCGATAAACTGTAAAGATACGGACGCAACGCGCTGACTCACCAACTCACATGAACGAACCACATCGCGGCCTTCTCCACTCCAGCACATTTTAGCTGCCGCCCGAACGGAGGATGAGAGATTTGACTGAAATATGGCAGCCAGTTTGACAGACAACAAATTGAACTTTTGCTATAATTTCTGTTTGCTAAGTGAGTCATACACAAAAGTACATACAAAAGAAAGGAAAAAAAGTGAATAAAGTCTTAAATGTGTGGGAAGATTTTCAAGGCTAGCGAACAGAGCTGATGATTCTCTTTGAGAGAATTCATGGTCTGACCTCCATCATTATTTTGAAGGCTTTTCAGTAAGGAACGAAAGAGGTTACACTTATGTGTGTGTAGGGCGGATCAAAACATAAACCTGTGAAATAATATTCTATTACTGTAATTGCGCATGATAATAAAACCAAATGCCTCAATAATACCAGATTATGGATTAATTATGATAGACTATAATAATGCTGTCCAGATGCTGTGGTTTTGTTTAGCTTGCCCTGCAAATTAAACAAATCCGAACTGGGCAT
>JAODTR010083427.1:0-2500 GCA_025399935.1 Amblyopsis rosae | reverse complement strand
GAGCCTAGAAATAGTTCCCGGAAGTTAGCCTAAATACTAGAAGTATCCTATATTCTATTTCTAATGTAAATTGGTGCATTTATTGACTACTAATTACCAAAAAAATGAAGTTATCTATTTGTTTATATATTCAAACTGCCCATCAAGCACTTCCGGGAACTCCTTTGCCATAGGTTTTGCCTCTCCATGAACCATGTGACTATTGACAATTTCGAACATCTGTTGGTGTAACTTATGTAACTTATGTAACTGTTATTTCCATGGATCTGGGGTCTAAGCAAACAACATGCTATTAGAAAAATGACAGGATTGGACAGACAGATAAAGAGCAGTCTCTGAAGAAAGAACAATACTTTTCAGGAAGTTTCAACGTTAGTAGAGCTAGTCCTACCAACATCTAAGTGATGTCGCCATGCCGCTCCACATTTTGACATGTGAACCTGTCCTTTCTGTGGAAATTCGGAAGGTAGTCAAGGAAACTATTCCGGTTTTGGCCAGGGATGATCTGGCCCCTGGATATATTGTAAATCCTCCACACAAACACAAGGCACGCAGGCAAGCGCAGTATGTGAACAACGTCTTTCACGACGCAGCCGCTCTTCGTCGTGAACACGTCGAACAAATAGGGGCCTTTATACATTACATGAAGATAGGGACGTAAAAAGACATGCAGTTTTCATGTGGAAGTCTTGCATCCGGTTTTATTAGTCTTATCTAATCCAATAAAACAGATTATTTGCATTGGTGAGTAATGGTGAGTGGATTGCGGAAGCAAAATAATATAATCCATATAATTTAATGAGCACTTTATACAATCACAATTACAAACAAGAGTTTACGAAGTACATTGACAGACTAAACTGCATAATACTAAGTCAATTAAAAGCAGAATACACTGCTCTGGCCACAGGAACAACAGATAGCGTAGCTTTTGATTTGGACCGATCAGCGGCAACCCTCATTCACTTGAGTCAGTTTGAGAACTGAGTTTGATATGTTTTTTTTTTGTTGTTGTTATGTTAGCTACATTACGCTACATTAGCTATATTTATGCAGTGTGTGGCGGTGTTGCATAACAATAAATTACACATACTATGTCAAGCAGGTTCAGCCGTAATCAAGATGCACAATCTAGTTACTGTATATTTACAGATACATACGGGAAAGATATACTGAATGTCTCAGGACGAGGTGGTTTATGTTGACCAGTCTTCCGTGTGTAAATTCCTATTACTATTGCTAGTCAGACCAGTGTGATTATGTTGCGGTTTCTTCCATTATTCGAAGGGACAATTTACAATGTTCATATTTGTGCCTGTCTGTCTGTTGCTTTTCTATTTACAGTTTCTGTAAAGTCTTTATGTCCGGGCTTATGTCTGTTCGTAATCTATATTGATCTCCCATTTCTGAAAATCATCTGAAAAAAGTAACAAAATTGTATAACCTTATAATGAGCCTCCTATAAAAACTGTCACCCAATATGTATGTATGTGTGTGTGTGCACGTGCATGTGACCTTTGTGTCCTATCCTTTACTAATGAGCCTTGTATCCTGCCGGCTATCGTCTGTTACAGCATTAGTTGTGTGTGTGTGTGTGTGTGTGTTGTGTGCATGAGAAAGAGAGTTTGACTGTGGAAAGTTTTCCTGGCTGTGTTCCCAGTTCATTAGGAGTTCTGGGACCAACTTTGGCCTCCTTGTTGACTGAATCATAGAAGTCACACAGTTGTAACGCTCTGGAGTGACTACACTGCGCACGTGCGTTGTGTTGCCCTAGAAGCCGCATGTACACGCGCACGTGCACGCTCATGTGGTCGGATGATGCACCCCGTGTACAGTGTTGCCAGATGGGAAATGTTAATGTGTCGGTACAAGAGGCTTTAAAGGTATAGTCTGTCATTCTGGAGAAGGCTTGGTGATATTTTGAAAACAACAACTCAATTGTGTGTGTATGTAATTGTTGATGTATTTATATGGTGTGTGGGAGAGGGTATGGCTTTCGGGACTGACTCACTCAAATGAACACATCCCATCACTGAAATGAAAAGCATAGCTGTTCAGTAAATGGGAATTGTTTCCAGCCTTATCCTTATGACGGGCATAGACCTCTGGCTTCTGTTGAAACAGTGGAGAACCGGAGCGGTGTTTAACCAGTTGGCATTGCTGTAATTGTTCATATAGCATTTGTCTCAACGTCATGGCATTTAGACACCTGGTCGCTGATTGACCCACCCTTAAGAGTGTCTGAGAAAATATATTGCGCCACTGCTTTATAATAAGAAGTCATGGCAGCCATGAAGATTAATACCATGGACCTTCTGCCAGAAACAAGTTAGCCACGCCCATGGGCGGGTCTGTCGGACAGCTGACCCACAGGTCGCTGAGCTGAGCGTAACACCAGAGACGACCAACGTTGTGTCATTAACAATATCCATCCATCCATCTTCATCCGCTTATCCGGAGTCGGGTCGCGGGGGCAGCAGCTTCAGCAAGGGACCCCAAA
>JAODTR010083416.1:0-14595 GCA_025399935.1 Amblyopsis rosae | reverse complement strand
CCCAGTCAGAGCTTGCTGATGTTGCTCGGGAAAGGGAAGTTTGGGGTCTCTTGCTGAAGCTGCTGCCCCCGCGACCCAACTCCGGATAAGCGGGCGAAGATGGATGGATGGATGGATCCCATTGGTATGGATGAGCTAAATAATAACACTGTCAGTAGCATTGTTTCTTTCATACGTAAAGGAAACAGAGATTTATGGACAGTTATCATAGCATATAGACAACACAAGTTCTGAAAATATGCATTGGCAAAATACACACATATACAGTATGCACACTATTAATGTTTGTCTAGTCAAAAGATCTGTATGATTTTAGACTAACTGAATAACTAAAAAGAGTAATTCCATCCAGTATAGCTTCAATTGAAAGGAAACACATACTCTAACTTTAACAAATCCTTCCTTCTAGGGCCTTAGTTGGTGGAAATAATAAAAGCATTGCAGTATATGTGATATTCCAGAGAGCAGATTAAAATATTTAGGAATGCAAATGAGATAGCCAGCCATTACGGAGTAATTTATGTTCCCACTCAACAATTTTTATGCTAATCCTTTTCACAAATCATTTTTCCTTAGCCAGAAGAACTGGCTCACTTGGCAGTTGTAAAATAACAGTAACACTGTCTGCAACAATGTAACACTGCAGGGGATACAGCAGGCTGGCTGGCTGGAAAATGCTACCTGTTCACACTTCTACCCGTTAGCTTAACTACCATTTGGCACGCTCTATAGTTTAACTCAGAAGGACCTAGTTATCTGATTGGACTGCCACTCAAACGTTCTACCTTGTAAATCTGTGCAACCTGGACAGATAACTCGGAGGAATGGGATATTTGGGCATGACTTTCATCACACATACCTGCAGCTCAAAGTTAGTTTGATCCAGGAATTTCTTGTTCAACACTACTGCATACTGATTGATGGCTCTGAGGAACACTCTGGAAACATAAGAGAGGTAAGAGATGTGTTTAATCTTACAGATGAAATGAGACAATTCTTCACAATTAAGTATTTACCTACTATTGCTTGGTTAAGAATTGCGAGCATTAAAAGGTCCACTCATCGATTATGTTCTAGCACCCCAATGAACACAAAATGTCCCCACCTCAATTCAAGGTCCATGATTTAAAAACAAAACTATACACAAGTGTGCATGTTGCTGTAGAGGCAGGGAATCGGGGAGTAGAGAGGAACACAAGCCAGGTTAGGGAGGGCATGCAATCACTGTTTACAATAAATGTATTGCAACACTGGTTTTCCTAGACACAAACTGAGGAGTGAACTTTTAAAACATAGCCAAGTTGTTCTTGATCAAAAGAAAAAGGTCATTACTGTAATACCAATGGTTGCCACAATTCAACCAAGTTCAGTTGAAAGTCAGTACAGTTGAAATATTCACAGAAATTAAGACCTCTCAAGCAACTTGGGCTGTTTGATGGCAGAATATTCAGACATCACTCCTCATATGATTAGCATCCTGCGACAGATCACAAGCTTAATGAGCGGAAGATAAACTACTTCAGCATGAATGCAGAAAACCTGCAGTGTTGACGCGCTGCAACAGAAAGGACTCATGCTAATTGGGGGGAAAATGTCATCCACTTTTATAGGCAATAAACACTGGTATTTTTAACCTTGTAATTGTGTAATCCCTCTCACAGCAGGCATATTTGTAACCAGTATTTTTTTTTTATTGTACATTTAGTTTTACATATTGCTGACAAAAATTTAAATGGTCACAGATTCCTCTCTGATAGTGACATGTTCACAAAAGTAGTGCTAAATTGTGCCAATATCCTACTTATGGTTACAAAAATGGTGTATGTTTAGTAAAAACATTGTCAGACTGTATAGGAATGAATGTTGGTTTAATACATCAAATGGCATGAATCTGTAACAGTGAGAGTCATTATTGTACAGACAAACGCATAGCTATTTCCGTAAATATCATATACTCTAGAGGCAGAAAACAAAATCTAAAACCGTATGCTAAAAAACGTACTGCAGAGATGCTGTGCATTATCTAATAAGCCACTTTGCTTTTATCCAAATCCTAGCTGCACTGGCTTCTTGTTGTGCCTGATGTTCTAAATCTCAGTCACTCATTCAGGAGTCAGTGAACAAAGCTCGCAGCATTCGCCACACAGCTGCTGGAAAATAAACAAACTCAGACACAACCGACAGCCCGAGGCAGTATATCAAGGCGCATCTGAATACACGGTGAGAAATGGCAAGGTGAAGCAAGAACAACTGCTCTGCCCGCTCATGCGCGGGTAATAAAGTGGAATATACATCGTAAGTCTGGTATAATTGACCCTGACACGCTTCCCAGAAATAGGCCCAAATTAAGACCCTGTGTCTAGGTTTCACTGTAGCCATTTCCAGCACGGCCACACATGTAAAATGGTCAATGTGGACGGCATTTATATACTCTAGGGTAGCGCTTTTCCAACCTACCGGCCACCCAGATGACTACCTGACTGCCTGAGTGACCCATTCACCCATTCACACACACACTGATGTGTGTGAATGTGTGTGACACATGGATTGGCCCCATTGTATATTTCAGATCTCCTTATGTTTTATCACACTTCCAGGCCTCTTAGATCGTCCAACCAGTTTTTATTATCTGTTCCACAGTCGCGTTTGAGAACTAAGGGTGATTTTCTGTTGTGGCCGCGAGAGTGTGGAACGGGCTTCCTTTTTCTATTAGATCGTCTTCCACCATTGAGACATTTAAGTCTCTTCTAAAGACACACTTGTACTCTTTAGCGTTCGAGTAAGTTCTGGGGCACGATGCTAAAACTGTCTTGTTTGTTGTGCATTGTGTTTTATAGTTTTATTTCATTTATTAATTGTATTGCATTGATGTGCACAGCACTTTGGTCAGCATTTGCTGTTTTTAAATGTGCTTTAGAAATAAAATGACTTGACAAGCTGCCACCTGACCACCGGGAGGGAGCAGTTAGGTTCCCTACCCACTGTAAAATTGACAGCATTTATATAGCACTTTTCCAACCGTCCGGCCACTCAAAGCACTGTACAGTATAGCATCAAATTCACCCATTCACACACACATCCATACCACCTGATTACATGGGAGCAGAGTTAGGGGTCTTGCTCAGGGACACCTCGACACTTGGTGAGGAGTCGGCGGGGTTTGAACCACTGACTTCTGGATCACCTGTCGCCCTGCGCTTTACCCACTGTGCCCACATTTAATGGGAAGTCTCTCATTTATTTATTCAAGTATTCCCAGTAGGCCTCCTCCAGCCCGCCTTCCTTCCCTTCCAGTAGAGTGGAGCCAGGGCTTGGGGGATTCCCAGGCTGCCCTGGCTAACCAACCTTCAGCAGGAATAGCCGTCAGTCGGGCGCCGTGGGTTCCGCTACATTTTAACAGCGCGCAATATTCATGTCCAACATTTATCTCCCCTTGCTACCTGAGGCCCGGTACGCGTTAACATACTAAGGATCACCTTAGTCATTATCTGGGAAAGGTTAACCGCCGCCTCGGCACCTCCTGGGCCATTAGAAGGCCATTACTCTGGCTCTCTCTGACCGAGGAGTGGGAGATTCTCTAGCGACCCCTCCCTCGAGCCCCTCCTCCCCCAAGCACTCAGTCAGCCTATTACCAACAGGCTAACCAACACCCCCCCCTCCTCCAGCCCCTCGCATCTCAGTCAATTTTCTGCAGCTGTGAGCATGCCAATATAGTTGATACGCTTAACGCCGGGGCTAATGGTGAAATGTGTTTCCATCCACTGCACCTGTCTGTTGAGAAATACCACCGCTCCGCATGCATTGTCCGTCTGCCTACCTGGGCGGCCACGGGCCTTCCCCCCTCAGCCGCGCACATCTGCATGGGGGAACTCTACGGAGTCAGTCCAGCAGCGAACAAAGAGCCTCCCCCCACCCCATCGAGCGATTAACCTTCGGGTGGGAGAGGATGGTTTCGGCTGGACACAAATGCCAACATCACACACAGGTAGTCAACATTGTGCTTGGCTTTTACAGGTACCACTGCAGGGAATACGGGCAAATCAATACCATTCACCGCTCCACACTGAACATGAGGAGTGAAATACAGGTGAAACGCCATACCTACGTAAAATGCCTTTCCAATGCTGGCAGTCCCCTCCCCCTCCCACGCCGCTTTAAAATGGCCGCGCTGGTTTCCTGTGGCCTGTACTGTTACGACTGATCCATACGGTATGTCTGAGCCGTAGTAGAGCAGACCAGACGCCACACAGGGCGCTGTGGGTACTGACCTGAGATTCCTCTCATGAAGAGCTGTATTACGCTGGGTTCACATTTAAGTCGTGCGCTCAACATGCAATGCCACGTTGCGCCGGATTTCATTCATGTCAATGAAGACCGTCTCGACGGACTGGAGTCGAAAGGCCCCCCCTAGCGGCTGAAGTCTCCGTTAGGAAACGGATCCGTCATACATTGACATTTTTCAAACTGGGCGTCGGCTTGGCTGCAGCCTGCTCCGTTCACGTAACCGGAAGTTAGCAAGTCGGAGCAAAAACATTGAAACATGTGGTAGTAAATCACCCATTCGTACATACATGGTTCATTTCAGTAGAACGTGACAACGTGAACACTATTCTACAGTTAAAAAATAGGCCTACTAAAATGTTGACTGAATTATTAAATGTGTAGCTGCAATCCATAACCAAGCATAGTTTCAGCTACATGATCATGATAACAATCAGCAGTTTTATCAAGGTGCTTACATAGAGAGGCCACGAGACCTACATCTTCGTGCGTTGCTGCAATGACTACTTTGCCTCCTCAAGTAGCGGAACGAGAGTGCTTTGCGCCGTATGACGTACGTTGCCATGTGAACAAGGCGTTAGTGCAGTCTCATGTTGCAGTCCACAGTGGTCTCTGCACAGCAGTGTGTATGTACTGCACTCATACACAATGTGCTTTAGCCAACACGCAGGAGTGGTGCCTCTATGAGCACAGCCATTAAAGGTACTGTATAGCATTGCTATTGCAAGCTAATTATAAGCTAATACACTTTTTGTCAAATTCACCAAATATCTCCTCGCATTTCACTATCTTACCGTTCTCTGTGCGTGTTGAAACAATAATCTGTTTCTTCTACACAGTCCTGGCTCCGTAAATGGGGACATAAATAATGCTCCAAACATCGCTAAGAACAACTAAGGCGCTTTGCTTCACAATGTGTTTCAATGTGTGGGGCAGTGCTGCAGAGGGATATTTTTTTGATTTGAGCTCGAAGTTAGGAAGCATTCTTGAGAGTGACTAACCCTGCCTTTAATTAAGACCTTAACGAGCGAGTGATGAAAATAGTATATGGCCTCCCTCTTTGACAGAGAAGGCCCTGAATTATACTCTGATAATAGCAAGAACATTTCAGGATGTTAGGATAATTCCTTGATTTTAAGAATTGGGATGCTTTCTCAAACCCACAACCATTCACTAGGAATAATATGAGAACTCTAAATGTGATTGTGTTATTAACTTGTATTATGCTATTATTACTGTTTGAACAGTGTTTCAATGGCGAATAAATATTATGCATGTTTATAGATTCATTGCTGTCTTAATGTAGTGCAAATGCCAGAGGTTTCATGGCTGGCTGGTTTGCTGCATTATCTAAGCATTATGATGCACAGGGAAAAGTGCTCAGCCACATAGGGAATATTAAAACAAAGTCACGCTTTATACAGGTTCATTAGGTAGGTTCATTACAACAAGCAATAGTTAATTACTGGGTGATTAACGAAACTGCTCTTAACATAATCAAATGGATGCCAAACAAGTGTAGTGATTGCTTTCTAGGTCCTATTACGCCATATTTCTTGGAAGGCTTTTAAAAGTAGGAAAACCTCAAATATAATTATATATGTATATATTACACGCCCACCCATGCCCACACACATACAGACACACACACACATGTTGTTTTACGATGCAGTTTTATCCAAAGTTCAGCAAGAAAATCAAGGTTGTTTTAACCATTTCCAGAAACATCGCTTGTGTTGGCTGGTTCTTTCTTATGACACTAAAAACCCCACGTCTCCTTAATTAGGCAGTGCTATAACCTCGCTTTGTGCAACTTTAAGCCACTGAGATGCGTTTGAACAGACTATCATTATGATAAATAATGCTCCTTAAAACTGGATGTCAGAAAATTTTTTCATTATTACAGATGCACGGATGTACTCAAACACATTTCCCCCGGCCATGAGTACAGACGATTTTCTTTTTATACACTTGCATATTTTTCTGCAGTAAACTTCACACAGCACATTGTTGAGATCCCCAAACACAGACAGGTATAACATATGCTAATGTGCCATATCAGCGGATCATACTTGCTAATTGAGTTTAGAGAGCATCCCGGATTATTATCACAACCCATTTGCATGTAAAACGATGGATAGCTGGTGCACGCAATGATAAGGCAAGGTCAAACTCCATCACAAGACCAGTTTATTAAAATAGATTACCTTCATTTCAGGTGTCTGATCGGATCTTCCAACAATTAATCTGTCAAACAAAAAGACGCACCGTAATGCTCGTCCAGCATTTTAAACCAAACATTTTAAACGAGAAATGTTCTCACGGCTGTCACATATATGCATACAGTAAATTGTTACACAATTAAAACATTATCAATATGATTAATTGTCATGAATATGTCTCCAAATAATGCAGAAACATAAAAAGAAATAGATTATACTGTGGTTATAACAAGGTCTAGCAGTGGTTAGTGAAGGACTAAACTAACCTCAGTAGGCCTCTGCTCTACAACTGTGAAATTGGCAATTGATGATGGAAGCCGAGTAAAAGAGCACTTCACACTGGCAGGATAAGGTATTTAGACAATGTATTGGAGACACCGAACAAACTGGGGCTGACTCTTCCTGGAATATAGTTGATAAAATACTGTACTGTAGGTACTGTACAAGGATTTTCATGGATATTGAACATCTGTACTATATGATAAACATGATACTTTGGCAGAGACTGTGAAGTCAGACATAAAATGCAGCGGAATCGTGTGTGAAGTCCGCCGCAGTGCTGTGATGCTCTGTTGACCGCTGATGGAGGTTCACTTTCACCAGACGACCCCCGAGGGACAGGAGAGGCTCAGAGCAGGGGCTCAGACAGCGGTGCCGGTCTCAAAGGCACCCCAGCAAGTCACATACTTGCTGACGCAGTGCCTACAGTACAGTACATCCCCGGACCAACGGTTGGAATGGAGGTCTCTCTGCTCACTATGGCTCGGTGAAGCCCGACATTAACTTCAGAAAGATCATAGCCAATGTTCTAATTCCTCCAAGGACCCTTTCCAGAGGCTAACAGGGTGAGATCACAGCTGCTGAAGCACGCAAGTCCCCAGGACAGTATAGGAACTTGTTCGGATAAACTATTACAGAAACGTAAGTTTCTTAGCCAAATTCTACACAGACATGCTCTTCTTTAAACTCACAGGCGCTCAGAGCTGGTGAGTATACGTAAACTCTATGAGTAATACAGTACAGTAAACAAAAGGAAGTTGAGAGAGAGAGCTGCTATCTATACCCCACGAGGCGGGTCAAGGGCGGAATTTTGACCTCTCAGCCATTGTTTAGTTTTTTTTGATTGGATTACCATGAGCACACCATCAGTACCATAAGTAATAGATTGCAGTTCCTGTGAAAGGGAACATACAGTATACTCACTCTAAAGGTCTTCGCTTGCTCTCTCTCTGACACACCTGAAACACCAATCCCTGAACGTAATTCTATCACTAATCATGCTGCTAAAACCACAATTCTCATAGCGTTTCTGTGCAATGCAGCATTTAATGTTAAAGTAGGATTGCACTTTACAGTGTAACTTTCAAGCTCCACTGTACTATTCTATATTCTAACCTAGCTACTGCACCAAGTACGCTATGCCCTTCCATCTACTGTATGTGCAAACTCACGTGGTACATAAATCAGATACTGGTGTCGTATTCTTGTTAAAGCAGAATAACCAATCAGGTGTTTAGCATACAAGGAAGACCACATAGAACATCACATTACTGATGGTGAAAACAGGACTGACAAAAGCCCTGTACCCCCCCACCAAATCTCCCCCCCCCCCCACACACACACACACACACCTCCTTCACTGCAATATAACTGGCTGATGTAACAGTACCTCGATATAAAGAACAATATAATTTCAAATGAGAAAGAAATCCATTAGATAATTCAAACTTTTTTATCACCGGGTTACAATTGTGCAAAGCTACGCTGAGAACTGAATATATGAATCCACAATCTATCAATCAATTGGCGTGTGCACATGCCCACACACAGTGCTAAAGAGAATCCCGGAAAAACAATTCAATCCAATCCAAAATGAAAGGGCACATTTTAGACTGACATGCTCTTCTTTAATAAAGCTGGTCCAGAACAAGTCTGGCGGTACCAGATTTCCCCATGCGGGAATATATCGACTCAGTATCATTTATCGCAATATTACGTTGCGTAATATCATATTGAAAATGGTGCAGGTAGTGCAATATTCAGTTTATTTTGTGGAGAGATGCGTCCGTTGGCTGTTTGGCTTAGTTTTGTTTGATTTAGACAGAACAGTTAGATGTGTGGCTGAGGATATAATAGAGATCGAAGAGGAAACAGTGGCCAGAAAGAATTCCTCCTCGGTAGCTTGGAACGACTGTTGTTGTACGAGTCCAATATGACTGACAGTTAAAACGTGTTTTGATGTGTTCTATATCTGTATATCTATTTTGCTGCATTTTGCTGCACATGGTTGTTTTTACTTATGTTTAAAAATATCGAAATTAATATCAATATTGCAATTTTAACGATCAATATCAAATTATTTAGTTTTACCAATATCGTGCAACCCTAGGGACACGCTGACACACACACCTTCACGGATATGGTTCCATCTTCACCCCTGCCTTCAAGACCTGCCCTGCAGGTGCTGATTAATCAGGGGAAGCACTCTAGCCAGCAGCCAACCATATTCAAAAACCTTGTACTAATGAGTCAGTGTGGGATTGATGGCATGGGTTACGGAGTTAAACATCAGCCACACCAGCTTTCATCTTATCTTCTGCCATGCTGGGCATGCAGAGTGCCTCCGATTCATCTTCCAAACAATTATTACACCCACTATAATTAGTGTCAAGATAAACTGGATTTAGAATTCGTCTGTGGCAATTCACGGTTTTTAGGAAGGTTTTAGCATTACCTCCGCGATATTTAACTTAAAAGTGGTCCTACTCAAGGAAAGCGTTTGAGCTTTATTTGACAGAAAGGTATTTGTTGGTGGATGAATCATATGTGCACGAGCCGCATTCCAAAAAATGCATGCATTTTTAAAGACATTTGATACAATGATACTAAATAATACAAATTACATTCGGTAATACAACATGATGGTTAGTTTATCTCATACTGACTGGGGGGCACCAAGTTAAACTTATCCTAAAACCGTAGGGAATATATAAAATATATCTACATCTTAATTCAGGTGCTAATACAGCAAATTAACATTATTTGAAGTTGTTCTTTCAATGTCAAAATAAAATCACAATCAAATTATATGTCTGTTAAGGTAGGTTTTTAAAGTGTTTAGCTTTAAGACTGTGTGGGAACATCATGTCAATGAACAATTTGTAAACTGAGGCTCATGATTGCAATTAGTATGCAGTGATTCAGCAAATCATAGGCCATAAGGGTGACGCGCACACAGCTCCTTAAAAGTTAGCTGCCCAGAGCTGGTGAGCATATTTAGCTGACTCTACAAATCAGGCAACAGCTGTTGTCTCATTAAAAAAAAGTGGTACGAGGAACTTCCTCCCAGCTACAAAAATGGTGAGTAGAGTGCTTGAACAAATCCGTCATCCTGTGTATTTAAATTTGCACCCAATCAAGATTTACGTATACAGTACCGGTATATGTAAATGGCACTTAGACCAAAAGCAAGTAGAATGTTGCATACAATATAAGAACCAAGGTTATGTAGGGCATATTGCCATGCTTGCACACAAGTTGAGTGTTTAAATGTTTTGTCACGCAGGGCATAAAAAAAAAATCATCCCATCTGCTCTTTTATGACGGTGAGCCGGATTAATTCACTTGGTTATTTAATTCCAAGGTTTAAACAAAGACAGAATCCTCTGGGTGATAAGAGATAAGCCTAAAAGAGGCCGTCATTGTTGGGCACCCAAAATAAATGGTAAATGGACTGCATTTATATAGCGCTTTTCTAACCTTCCGGCCACTCAAAGCGCTGTACAGTATTGCCTCATACTCACCCATTCATACACTGATGGCAATTTAAATAATAATTTAAATAAACCCTCAAGATCCCCAGAGTACGTTTCACACAAGCCTTGGCATGTTTGTACAGCAGGCTCTGAAATATCAGTTGTTGCAGACTCCTCGTGAGAAATATATGAGCACAGCCTTGGACAGATCAGTGTCAGGAGAAACATTGATCACGTTCTCAGTCAAGCATGACCTTAGCAAACAAACATTACTCACACTTCACACTCGTCGTCATTTCGGGAAGCGCACATCCTTAGCTGAAAGCCGTCTCTGGGTAAATGACGGTCAACGGTTAAGCTGGCCTGACGCTGCCGTCCCCCTGGGGCAATTAGAGCCGGGAAATCAGTTTACTGGCAGGGAGACGTAAGAAGTGAGGGGTGGAGAATAGGAAGTGAGTGGGAGCTAAAGAGCTCGGCTGCTACTGCAAATGCCCATCTCATTAGTGGAGCCATCACAATGTGGAGACACTGCGGTGTGAAAGACCCCTCAGCTGCTCCCCGTGGGCGGCTGTCTATACGTTGACTGTCCGGTGTGGACGCTTAACGAAAGGACCTGGATATATTCACGGAAGAGCTTTATGAGTCATGTGGCTTTATAACCCTATACTTTATTAGTGACATTGCTGTTTTTTTCTTTGGGTGTTGTTTTAAAAAAGTTCACATCCAAATTTAGATATGGAATTGCCCTTGGAACCAGCAGTGAGACGGACCTCAGCGCTACATTTGTTTGCAGTGCTTTTATACAAGTAATCCTATGTAAGAATAGCATTCTTATGCTTGTACTCTTCGCTACCATGCCACACACCTTTTTTGTGGAAAACAATAGTGTAAAGTAACCTGACATGGGATGCCATCCATCAATACTATTTGTAAGGGGCAGGCGCTTAAAGAAAAAAAAAACTTGTCAGTTGATTGGATGAACCATCTGGCCGCTGTCTGCAAACGTAAACCATGGCCATACAGCTATAAACACGATGCTGATTGGGAAGTTCAGTTGCTACTCGGACACATTCAAAATTATTTCTAGGCTTTCCAGACTGAGCTGCAAAACTATACTGACAGTTTAGTTTTGCAGCTTTGCAGTTTTGCTCTTGAGATCAGGATGGTCTCACAAGGCTAACTGTAAAGCGCTTTGAGTGTCCGGAAGGTTAGAAAAGCGCCATATAAACGCAGTCCATTTACAATATTATATATAGCCTTGTGCCTCCCAATAATTTCTCTCTGCCCTGCTGGCAAACCAAAGGGTGGGTCAATGAGATGACGTTGAAGTCAAGCGAGCGTTTCAAAACGACGATGAAGCAATCAAAACAGTTGTAGCAACGCCTATTGGTTAAAGGTTGTCCAATAGTTTCAAAAATTAACCAGAAGTCTACGCCCAGGTGGAGGTAACAACTGTTAACATTTCCCAATGGACAAATGTAATTTTATGTCTGGTTACACCAGGCTAGTTTAGTATATTTCTCCGATACATCAACATACTTTTCGCAACTTTCTGCTTAGTCACTGTGCTCACAGCCAAGCAGTGCCAGGGACTGTGCACGCCCAGCTAGCTCTGCTCTTAGAGTTATTAATGCGAGCAACATCCGTGTGACGGCAAGACGCTCACGCAGAAAGGATAGATGTGTCATCTTGGCTAAAGACGACGAGGCTGGACACAACCACCAATCAAATGCACGCGGTAAGAAATATAGGTGGTGTGTTTATTTGTCTGACAGGTGACACCAGCAGCATTCAAACAGACTCAAGAATAAAGACCGAGATAAGTCGGACTCTGACAGTCTTGTTTTTTTTTCATCAAGCTAAAATATTTAACTTTGGCAACTGGCTGAGCGCTTTGACTAGAATATAGAAAAAAGATCCAGAAGTCGTTGGTTGGAACCCCGCTAACTCCTCACCAAGTGTTGAGGTGTCCCTGAGCAAGACACCTAATCCTAACTTTTCCCGGTGGTCAGGTGGCTCCTTGCATGCCTGACACCACCATCGGTGTGTGAATGCGTGCGTGAATGGGTGAATGTGATGCAATACTGTACAGCGCTTTGAGAGGCTGGCAGGTTAGAAAAGCCCTATATGAATGCAGGTCATTTAACATTTACCATTTATGCATGCATCAGAGATGTGCATCTCCAACCCTAGGGGGCGTGGGGGTGCCAATGTGTTTGTTTGTATTCCTCGACACAGATTTACTTCCTTGCATGTCAGGCAGGGGTCACACCCACTACCTTTTGCATTCTGGGCCCAGGCTGTAGACAGAGTTTATTCCAATAGCAACCGGGCCTTGTAGCAATCATAAGATGCCTGATTACAGCCACCCGGCGGAGATCACCATACAGTAATAAGAACTCTAACCAAATGGGCTTGTAGGTGATGGTGATCTAATGGACACGGAGCAGGGTGGATTGTGTATCGACTCAAACAGCTCTCAGTGGAGTGGTGGTTGTGCAACAGGAACTGCACCTGGTATAAACCTGCACTCAATCACACCTTAGCAAATGCTGAAGATACAAATAAATCATGACCCTGAGTAGAAAGATATAGTATATCTAATAGAATATTGAAGAGCCCCTCCCCCCGAAAAAATAAAATAAAATATATAAATATAAACACATAAAGGACAGCAGAATACTTCTGCTGATCAAGCAACTCTGACTAATGACTATTTCGGAGATGTAACGTTTTCAGATTTCAGAACTACATGCAAATGAAACTCCACAATACTGAGCGTAACAGGAAGTCTTGCAGGACTACATTAAAATCAACACGCACGCACGCACTATTTGCAATATTGACATATTCACATTGTAGCCAACGTTGATTAGTCTGACCCAACAAAGCTCTTCACACGCAAACAAAATTAAGTTGGGCACGGAGCGCATTAATAAACCAGGACTGTGGCAACAGCAACACCATGACAAGGAAAGTGTCGGGGATGCTGAGAATGAATTCAGGATTAGCAGGCAGTATAGACCCAAGCCATTTATAATTCATGCGATTGTTTGCAGCGGAGCTGCCTGCTCATCTGATTGCTGCACTGTAGAGGTCTTGTGCCGACATTTGCATGGAAAAAAAAAAAAAAAAAAAACACATTAGAAAAATGTCCTTACCCACTTCTGACGGTCGTTCCTTAGCAACAACAGTGTAGGGATCTCAAAGAGGCACAGCATGCGTGTGTGTGTGTGTGTGCGAGAAGAGCAAAAGCAAGCCGTCCAGGGGTGTCACACACTTACTTATTCTGCATCATGTTCATTATGACCCAGTCGGCCGGGTAGACATTTTTCCCAATGAGATCTTTAAACATGATGAATGTTTCCATTAGGAAATCCTAAAAGAGAGAGAGAGAGAGAGAGAAGCATTCAGAATGGAAACTGTGTTATTCTTCCCATCTGAGAGATAAAGGGCCAGCCGAAATGGAACGAATAGGACTCGGCTTTAAGCCTCGTGGGCAAGAAACAGTCTTTTGGATTATTTGATTTTTTTCTCCCCCGGAGGTGATTCGCATATTTTCTCTTCATGTACAGCGAGGTGTGATAATCCATTACACTATAAACACTCTGACTGGGTAGACCAGGGACATTACACAGTGTTGTACCATTACGTGAGGTAACATGTTAGATTCCGCACAAATGACGCGCGCCATCATCAGCCATTATCATATCTTCCTAGTACTTTCGACAGCTGTCATGCAATGGGTTGCTATCTTTCGACAGGAGCAGAAACATCAGCTCTGAAATAAATACTTTATGCAGCTCATTACCCTGTCCTGTTTAAAAAAAATATAAAAAGAATAAACATATGTAGATGCATTTTAACTTTTTGATTACGGTACATACAAATATTTAGTTTTTGCAAGTCCCTGAACTGTGAATCCCTTTCCATTGGTTGCTCGCATGTTATACAGACTAATTTATGATCATTTAAAAGGGGCTCGATTAACCATGAATAACCATGTTTGCTCAATGCATCAAACGTGAAGGCAGAAGCTAATCTGTTTTGTGGTGTTGAGTTTCACTTCAGGATAGCTTTTCTGCCATGTGGAGGTTGTTTGGGGGGTAAACTGCAAAGACAATAAGTTGTTTGGGCTGCTGCCAGTTCTGAAATGTTGCAAGGCCCATGCCAGCTTTACTAACAAGACATTTGTGAGAAGGGGCCATCTTCATCACAGTTATTGCTACAGTACAGTGGGGAGCAGGAAGGCTTTCGGACATGTAGATTGTTAAACAAGATGACAACCGAGTAGGTTCCTCGGTTTCATTAACGGTTTCATTGTGTGTGAATATATA
>JAODTR010083394.1:0-14598 GCA_025399935.1 Amblyopsis rosae | reverse complement strand
TAGCCTAACAAATTAACAGAAATGACATAATGATAATTAAAGTAGATGATGTGTTCATATTTACCGGGAAATCGATGTCTGTAAATATAATCACTGCCTCTCCCATGGTTGTCCAGCGTTTGTATAGTAATATGGGTCCGCCCACCTGAAAACCATTCAAACTTGACCTAGAGGTGGCGAGTGTCGGTATCTAATCAATCAGCGACTTTGTCTGTGTGCGCTCAACACAAAATTCTGCAAGCGCGATTTGTGAGACTATATTGACGCCATAGTTGTGTATGCTGCTACCGGTCCACAGCCACAGCCATCTTACAGTGGGACCTCTGCATGCAGTGCTCTATTGGGTCTAAAAGCAACAGTTTAGACATTGTTACCTATTCTGCTAAATAGATGCAACGCAGGCTATTGCTAATAGGAAAATAACCCAATATTGTCTACATAAGGTAAATATTGTCTACATATAACAATGTATGAGGTAAGGATAACTACTGTATGCTTTTCTGTCCTTTTCCGGAAGTTAAAAAAACAACTTGTCTTTAAGATATTTAGCTCTAAGTACCCATCCATTATTTGTGGTATGCATTAGCCATGTTTATATTAAAAGCTAGGCTTCCACACTATGTTAGCCATCTACTGTGCACAGTATATAAATGGATCACAACATGTGTAATGTGCCATAGGAGTTTGACATGATGTGTGCACAAATCAATAGATGCAGGTTGAAGCAGCCCAAACACTGGCCTAAAGCCCTTTTAGAATGATCATTGCCACTGAACTGCAAAGTTGCTTCACGTGCAAGTTCCCATTGGAAAACGCGTACAGTAAAATGAGAGATGTATCTATTGGTGCAGAGCAAAGCAGAAATATAGTTGGAGATGGCTTGCACTTTAACTTTAGTAATTACTGCCCACATTGATTATTTCGGAAATAATAAAAAATGCAGGAGTGTGATTTCAGCCATTAGGCGCATCAATTAACGGTTGGCACCAACAGTAGATTTTTGGAGCTTTATCTCCAGGGCCCCATTGTCAACTTAGAAGTGGAAAGCTGGGATCATTTCAAAAAAGGTCTACTGTGTCATTACCTTCTCCTCATATTTAATATGACCCTAGAACACCTTAACTCTGCAATACAAATCGAGAGAGCTGTAATATAGAAGGCGCTCTCTTATCTGATTATAAAGAGGATTTTGTACTGGTGTCTAAATGCTAAGATGGGGGACTGGTGGAAAGCTTATGTAATCATGAGACTGCAGTAGGCAAACATGACAAGCTCCCCAGCTGTAATACAACCTGAAAACTTGTTAAAGGTCATCTAAAAACTTAGTAGAATTGTATGTAAGAGGCTTGCACAGCAATACACCACTGGCATAAACATTACAGAACCACAACTGCAATTAAAATGTGATTTTAAGGGGGAATGACAGCCAACACCATAATGCAGTCAGTCATTCCTGGTCTCAGAACACAGGCAAAGGAAGTATCTACGAATCTATTTGCTCTGCAAAGCTGAATACGTTTCTCCCAAAAATGCCAATGCTTATCGATTTGGCTCTCTGCACACTGACCACAAATCATGCGGAGATGAATGGATGGCAATCAAACATAGCGTGGTGCAGCTGTGCTCGTGCAACCCCGGGGTAGAGCGCAACTGAAATAATGTTGAGTAAAGACCTCTCTCTCTCTCTCCTTCTCTCCTTCTCCTTCTATTCTCTCCCACACTGAATATACAGCAAAGTCACAGTGCCTCGCTATGAGAGCCTGCCAGCGAGAGGGAGAGACAGGGGAGTGAAAGCTCGCCTGCAGTGAATCTAAACAACAGGCAGCTCCCACTTCCATATAGTAATGGTTGCCGAGGTGTACAGCTCCACACGCTAGTTGGATCTGGGCATGTCACATTTTCAGCAGAGGGGTTCCTAATGTGGAAACGAATACGTCGTACACCGCCTTATAGTCTAAAGCCATAACAGATTGATTGAAACTACAAACCTCCCTGTGTGTCGTAGCCTCACACACGAATGTATGAATATTATATTAATATATATAAATATATATAAATAAAAACTGACCATGAGTTACTATAGACATTTTCAGAATGTATCACAGTGTCGTTGGTGTTGTTGTTGTGCTAGAGCTCTAAGCACAACTATTATATCAGACAATCGTGATTGACTGCTTCCTAGGCACCATGCGTGGGAGGGCAAAATAGCGCCGGTCTGTGCCCAGGCTTTGCTTAACATTCTCACTTTGACCAGCTTATTAGATGAGGGAGAGAGTAATGGTGCCCGTCCACATGAAGAGTAAGCACATTGCATGACAGGGCTTGTGTGCGGAGGACGAAGGGTGGGGAGAAAACCCTACTTGAAATGTGGGTAAAGTATAAACATCAATATTCTTAAAATGCTCTAAATCTTCCGTCATCTTTTATTTATTATTTTATTTTTCAGGGTTGCCAAGATCGAATTGAATGTCTGAATCGAAGAGGGCCTAAATTAGGAATAATTTCCTGTCTTAGCCACTGTGTATAAAGCACTAGAGATTCACACCACTGCTAAATGCACATTTCACATAGCAGGGCTTTCATCGAGAGGATTTGCATTATACAAATCAATAACACAAGGATACTGATCTCAGCTACATAACTGAGCACCCAAACTAATAATATGAGTTTATGATGCCAGAATCATGGTCCTATAATTATTGTGTGTTCAGTTTCAGTCAGTTGAAATATGGTTAATCCCGAATATTTATTGTATACCGTCTCTACAACTTTGAACACACAGATAAAGTACCTCAGTGTCAGACTGTAATATAAATTCGTAACACTTAATAAAAGGTATGAACTATCATTGTGGAATTCTGGCCAATTTTACCTGTTCCTCATTTTCCCATCTCTTGCAACGCTGGCAGCCATTTGTGACCAAAATCTATTCTAGTCCAGTTCTGTTAGAACTGTAATATTAATTCTGTAAAGATATTGTATCATTGGCATGTCTTGTTTTTTAATGTGAGAATCAAACATTATTCACGTTAGAGCTTTAATCGAGCCTGAAAAGTAGAGCCCGACATGGGTTCTGAATGAGCTATGACTCAAGTTGCTTAAACACGCTGCAAATGATATATATAATATTTGTAATAATTAGTAAGTTCACCACAAACCTGGCCCGAACCTGACGTGCCCGGTGAAATATGTGAGAAATAGACCGACCCCACCCGGTTCAGGCAGAAAACTAATTATGTCCAGCGCGGTGCATGTTTTTACAGATCATGCTTTGCTTAGATTTGTACAGATTTCACTGAGAGCTTGTTTGTTTTTGCCAATGCACAGCACTGGCATGTCACGACTTCTCACTTATTCCTCTGTAAGCTCACCTGTGATATGGCAAATAGCACCTACACACACGCACACACACACACACACACACACACACACACACACACGGATACTGTGTTCTGTTACCAGAGGGTCTATATTTAAGTGCAGGCTGAACCAACACCAAAAAGATTTGCTTCCTCCTCCACACACCACGCCAAATACTGTAAGTGCCACACAGTAACAAAGAAGCCTTAGCATTAGCCACAGATCCTTTCTCTTCTGACCACAACATTTATTATTCATTTGAGGTTTGCATCACTTAGCTGAGGGCTTCTTTGCCAAGTCTCTCTCTAGGCTGTTCTTTGTCACCAACTGCTTTTTTTGCACCGCTTTCCAAAAGGACAATGCTTGGTCTGCCTAGCTGGTTTATATTTCCTTTTTTTCTTTTTGTATTCCCAGCAAGGGCTATCCCATACTCTGAAAGCACGAGGTGCTGTTCTTTGCTAACATCATTGACCCTGTCTGAAAGGCCAATCTGCTCATACATAAGCTTTGTTAAAGGACAGGGGGACCTCACAGGCGTCACAGACAACAGATTGTGCTGTAATACTAGGACACCTCATCCACGGGGCAAACTAGCAACAGTCTGATATGTGTTTGTTTGTGTGAGTGTGTGCACGCGTGTGTGTGTATGTGTGGGGGGGGTTCATTAGAGACAATGTAAGGAATATATGCATGCTATGTGAATCCATGTTCCGCAAAGTGTTGTTTCACGTAGAAGCGCACAGCTCTGCACTATCCCGGTACAGTAAACAACAATCCTCCGGTCAAAGGTTCAATGTCGTGCTTGTCCCCCTCAGGAGAGTTTCCGAAAAGGCTTCCCTGACAACGGAGAGATGTCTGGTATAGCGGAAACTCTCTCAGCCAAAGACTATCTTAGCATAATCAGTGCACTCTGTGCTAGCCATTAGAGTCACGTTCAAGATCTCCTGTAGGAGCACTCCAGCAGCAGAATGTCAATGTAATTTGATTAAAGGTGGGATTTCCCATGGAGATTGCAAAAGGCATCCCCCCCATACAATAGTGAACAGGTCAGCAATATCAAGACATCTCTCTTTGAGATATTGATGGCGGTTGGCATAGTCCTTATATTTCATTCACGTAATATATACTGACTCTGGGTGAGCGGTTGATTACAGCCACTAAGCTGGTTCGTCAACTTGCTAGTTTATCTTTTGAATGTTGCCCGGGCATTGATAACGTATGAACATATTACAACGACCTGATAGCTAGAAATACAGTCGATCTGCACTGAGCAGGGTGCACCGAGTATTCAATTTGTTTACCTTGTTTTTGCCTTTCCCGCACCTGAATCCTCATCTAAAAAGTCACCAGGGTCTGAAATTGAATCCCACGTGATTGGTGGAAGGACTGCTCCTAGCAGTACATATCGTGGAACATTTAATATGTTAGCTGCTGGACTTATATGAGGGTGGGTGGGGCACATGCCCCATCTCTGTGCCAGACAATGGGAGCAGGATATAGGAGATCCTAACATATATATTTTACAGCATGCGATTGGATTTCAACAAGGCTGACTGGCCTAATGGAGGGCTGAGTCAGAAAGGTGAGGGGATGGGCGGGGGGGGTGAGGTAATATAGAGCCTTCCATTTCTCTATCATGTCTGCTCTGTTGTGAAATAGCTCCATCTCTGAAGATGCCCCAGAAGGCAAAAATAAAAAAACATCACAGAGCGTCCTCGAGATGAGTGGACTGTGAATACGTGTTTAATTTGACCAAAGATAAATTAATAAATGGAATTCACTCCATCGAAGCAAGCAATGTGAATACGCTCTCTCTCTCTCTCTAATTGACTAGACCACCCTTTGACATGATTGCGTCATTCCGCTGACTCACTGCGAGTTCTAAAAAGGGGTCCATCTAGCCAGTGACAAAGACACAAAGTAGCACCGTACTAGAACGGAGACCGCACAGCTCCTACCTCGCCAGCGGAGTCCGTGCCAGTCCTGGCGTGGAAGCCGGGGGCTGACACACTCCCATCTCTGCAAAATAAAAACTGGTGCATCTACCCCGAAGCCTTGCCAGAGTGCCCTGCGTCCAAACTGTGGCAGTCAGTTCATAACACAAACAGCACCGCTCCCTTCCCTCTGTGGAAAAGTTCCCTGGCTCATTTATCACTGTCTGAGCGGTGTGTGTTGACTTCACCACTGTGTTTGGGTGCCTGTTGTTGAGATATGATGTCCCACACTTGAGTCCCCAACCTCCACTTCCTACACTTCCCATCCCTGGAGGTTTTTCCTTTTTCCAACAATGTGTACAACAATGACAGACCCAGCTTCTCTATTCACTGTTGCCATAGCGAAACAACCAACCAAATAAGAATAAGAATACAAATACTAGAATAAGATACCACAAACCAGCAGGTATTGTTGGTCCCCCATGCAGCATGCGATGTACCGTAGAGGGGAATGTGTTCCCCCACTTCCTGAGCGTGAAAACCCTCCTCACAAGCGAAGTGAGTTTGTGGGAGGGGTGGGGGGGTGGGAGCAGCGCGATCACACTTTCTGTCTCGGTACCCTACCTTGGCGGCCACCGAAGAGCTGGGTTTCTCCAGGAGATCCCACAGCTTCTTTCGCTTGTCGGGGCAGCAAGTGTTATCGAACTCTCCCTCCCCCTCCCTCTCCCCCAGGGTCTCAGCTTCCCTTCTGAGCTCCTCATTCATCTGCTCTTTCTTCTGGTGGTAGCGTGCCTGGCAGCATGACTCCAGATAGATCTCATCGATACCCCAATAATCTAACTCCTGGCCAAAGGACAGGGCACACATCTCCTCCATCATGTGCAGTTTGCCCGTGCGGTAGAAGTTCAGGATGGAGGTGAACGCTCCCGGGTGTCGGTCGAAGAAGTATTCGTTCTCGTTCAGGCTGTAGTCGTCGCACACCTCCATGAGCGATTCGTGGGTGTTGCAGTCCCGCAGCTTGCCCAAGCGGGTCCTGGGGAGCCGGTCGAGGGTCCGCCACAGGACCTCGTGATTTAGACCCCCGACGTTGAGACGTACTCGTCGGGAGCAGGCTTTGTTGCGGATGATTTCAATGGGATCAGGAGGCAAGGAGGCGGTGGGTTGTAGGTTGGGTGATGTCAGCCCTGCCGGGTCTGTTTTTTCAGCCATGGTTGTGGAGAGATGGTGGAGGGATGGGAACTTGTCCACAGAGATGTTAAGGTCAACCAAATAACAAAATCCAAATAAAAGTGTGATTTATGTTGGATCCTTCTTAGACAAGTCCCTCCATGGCTGAGAAAAACCGAACGATTGAAAAAAGCTGTTACAGCAGGTGAAGGAGGTTAAAGACTTTCACAATCACATTCCATGCTGCACATGTTTATACATTAGGCTATAATAGGTCTACATTAATATTAAGTCATGTCTCTTCCCTGCTGGAAGCAAATCAATATGTTCTTCCCAAACATGTAATGTACCAGGATTTATGGTTTTATGAGAAATCAGGCAGTAGCAGATTGAACATGTATTTAAAGATAGAATAAAAGTAATTGCGGTCATCAAAATGAAGCCGCAAGTCAATTATCTTCTATTAAGAAGGATTGCAGTCATCAGAATTTAGATAAATAAATAAATGCAACAGTTTCTATTACATTTGGCACTCTTTGATTATTTATTAAAGGCCTGGCACGATTCAGTCAATTCTGCCAATTACATTTGACCATTTAAAAGGAATATCCACGTTATGAAAAATGATAGCTGTGAGATATAGTAAGGACATCCTAATTAAATTATATTCTTTATAAAAATAAGATGATAATATTTGCACATTGTTTCCAACAATGTTGAACATTGTTGCTGAGTTGCCACGATGCAAAACATTTAATTAATAATTATTTTGTATCCGTGCCTTGTGTTAGCCCTGACTTTAATATAGCATAAACATTGAAAACAGTCTATATTAGCCTACTGTACACTCCACAGCAACCTATACAAGCAACACACACTTATTTGCGAGACCAGAAGTGACCGAATAGAATAAAAGGGGAAAAAGAGATGCTCTCACCTTGGCGAAATAAACCACCTTTTGCATGCAAACTCCACTTTTTTCTAAAGAGAGCTAAAGAAAACGATCAGGAATTCCTGTTAGTAAAGCGACCACGATTGCGAGTACTCCGCGGATGCTGCGCTAAAACGGAAAAGATGCGTGTCCCACATTTTGTTTGAAATTAACTAAACAATATACGTTTGTACACTAAATAAACCACTAATCTAAACATAATCGCTTCATTTCCACAGAGCACTGCGAGAAAGAGCGTTGTCTCCATCAAAGGCTGATGCCTGCGTGTGGAAGAGAGTGGCCACCGAATCTATCTGCAGACGTCGTGCGCGTAAAGACAACGGGAAGGAACGGGATAGGCGTACAGCACGGGGCGAACTGCAGAGTGTCCCACCGTGTACTACACAAGAAGGAGAGGGGAGAGGAGCGCACGGGCTGCACCACAGCCTAGAGGCAAAGAGCCTACAGTAAGTGAAATGTTGTGTGAGGAATCATCACAGATGGAAATCAACAGCCTGCAATACTGAGAATGGCGCAGTATATCGTATACGTAGGACTCGTGTTTTATATAATTGTAAATCTCAATTTTAGAGTACGTAGCCAACGTATAGCCATTGTATTATTAAGTGGTGCTACTGTATACTAAAAGTCGTATTATTTGTTTAAAACGGATTATTAAAAAAATTATGACTTTAGTTTTATTTTATGTTTGGTCATTATTATTTAAAAACTCCCAGAAATTGCATTACATCGATACAGTAGACCTTGCAGCATGTGTAGCATGTGTGGTCCATGACGGACCACACATGCCACTTACACACTTACACCACATACCTCAATGAATTACGGTCCATTAGTAGGCCACCTCTGGAGAAAGCCATATCGTTTGACCAGAGCTGTCTAGCCTAGACTAACGCCGGGTGCGCACCAAATGTGTCAGATATGTGAAATGTGTTATTTTTCTGTTTCACAGTCCATAGTTTTTTTGCATCCAACGATAGTTCTACTGGCCAGGTAAACTGGCCGCTACCATTACTCTGTCTGTCAGTGTACTGTAGCTGTCGCCTGTGCAGCTGGTTTGGCCAAACCAGGGCCTGAGATGCTGGGCGCTGATGCTATAGCTTTCCTATTTAAACAAAGTTTAAATCGCGGGCAACTAATATGATAAATTATCTCAGTCAGTAACTGGCCCACATGTTGCTTGCTGCATTAGAGCCAGTGCCACCTCTGCCACACCTGGGCCATGTTCGATTCACAGCTTTAAGGCTATTGCCGACTGAATGCCACCTGTGCCAGCTTCATGCCAGACGTTATGTCCTTTTGAGAAGCAGTCCTAGGCCCCAGTAACCTGACATGCCAAATGGATTGTTGTCACAACTCCATCTGGGGAGTCTTACTTTCAAAAAAAGTACTTTTTACTACATTTAATTGGATGAACCATCTGGTTGTTTTCGTTGTCGGCACACCTAAACCACACACACGACGCTGATTGTAAAGTTCAGATGCTGCTCGGACACATAAAAAAATGATTCCGAGGCTTTCTAGACTGATTCTTACGGCGAAATTAAACTCAAGCTTGCGAGATCAAGATGGTCTTGCGAGGCTGAGGCCACAGGCGCTTCCTTTCTCAATTTTATTGCACACATGATACATACACACGTGCACGCACATCCTTAGGCCTAAACATCCCAATTACATTGAGATAGCTGAAACCTCAATGTTATTGGGGCCAATCAGGGACTCTAGCCACAAGCTGCAGGTAAACCGCTCCAATGAAAGTGAGAAGAGCTCTTGACCACACACATTGCAGCCAGAGAATTACTGTAACAGGTGAACAAAATGTAGGGGGAAACCAAGGGTTGTGCGCCCAGGGGGTTCATCACAGGCCATTTCACCCAATAAAGGTGGAGTCAGAAACTGTACATGTATTAATTCTCTCTATGTCAAATTCAATGAGTACCTCTGCTGGCGTTCTCTGTGCGCGCTGAAAAGTTCTGTAAATGGGAACACAAACACAGTGGTGCAGATCGCACCACACATCACTATCCCAGCGGCATTGCTCTCTCCAGCATTGCTTGCTACAACTGTAACTATAACTAGGGAACAGGCTCCCTTTCAAATGAATAGGAATATTAAATGATACTTCTGTTATTATGCCTGAGATCGTTACCTACTTTAATGTACCCCCCCCCCCAATACAGACATTATATTTGGCTCTCATGCTTATGTGTCTGTTCAATATTTCCCCCAACCAAGCGTTTTTCAGGAATGTGATTATACCCTGCATGTGTGTAATTGATTTCCCTGCTACAGTGCTTCGCCGTGACAAGTGATCAATGGTACGGCATTGACTGAACTATGCTCAGGAGTACATATGCTACACAATAACCGCATACGGACTCCTGTACATGCCATGGGAAATAAAGACAACGTCAATAGCAACATATCGACCAATCCCTTGCACACTTACCGTGAAATATAACAGTCAAAGGTTGAGAAGCACAGAACTGGCATTAAATAACGGGTCACTGACTACATCCCTCTGTCTATGTAGCTATGCAATAATTGCATATGATCTGTATGATTTCTGAAACCATTAGAGGCAAATGCAGAAGTTCCATTCCTGCCTTTACTGACTGGGCAAATTAGCGGCCACTCTGGCCACAACGTGTAACTGCACGCTGTAGTCCTCATCTGTAGTCCATCATTTTGTCAATTTTGGTGATGCAGGAAGATGGAGATGGAGAAGATGGAGAGATGTTCAAGTAGTGCTGTTTGTTTCACTGGAGTTGTGAAGACAACGTTAAATAGTACGGTAACAGTAATTAGAATGTGAAGTAAAAACGTGATAATAAAATAAGTAATCTAATGATTATTTGCCACATGTGCATGTGGCTTGCTGTGTGTGTGTGTTTTGTGGATGATAAAATACGTGGCACGTTTAATGCTTTGCGCTACTGTAACACCATCTGATTGCATGAGTACCCTGGGGATTGGAAACCAACTCCCTACCCATATAGTGGGAGGAATACCACTAGTTATTATTATCTTGATATCTTTAATTACAGTACCAACGTTCTAAAGCAATGTGTTGATGCACTGCAGGTTTCTGAAGGGGGTCTCTTCCTGACAGGGAGAGGTGGGGGAGCTGGCAATGAGATGATGAGTTTCTCTACAGTGATTCCTGATCATGTGGGCATGTGTACTTGCGTGGGCTGTTGCCACAGCAACGCACATTTTAGCATCATTCTGAGGTAATGTTCTGGCCCGTGGAGCTGGCCACATTTGGAAGCTGGCTGCGGCTGTTCTCTATTAGAGAGTAATTAAATCAACTTCTCGGCCAATTTAACCTTTGGTGCCTGTATCTACCTGCGTGTTATTCTCAGTCAGCGGCGTTGAATGATGTGTTGGAGGTTGGAGGCAGAGGTAAGAGGCTGAAGAACTTAGGGAAGAAGGGGCATAGCTGCTTACTGTTCGTCTTTCACAAATCGCTTTGGCAAGAACATCATTATCAAACACTGGCTTTTGAGAAACCTTTATTTTAACGCGGTTAAATTGTCTCTGACTGAAATTTCCAGCGTTACATTTGCAGCGTTGCACGGCAGATCGTTTTCTAATGCTGTCTGTTATGCTACCAAACCTTTGTTCACAGTTTGCAGCAAAGATTGATGTAGCTCCACTACACCACAGCTCTGCTGGGCAAGACCAACGCTTACTGCACACACAGGCAGATAAACAATCAGACCTCTATGAGCACAACACCAGATGCACTGGTGAGCAGACAGGCGTTCACACCTGCACACCAAGACAGAACACTATCAAGTGCTCGCTGTCATTTCTACAGGCCTGCTTTTCCTTCCCTCTCTTTCACACTTGCTCCCCTCTCTTAGGCAGTGCGTGTGTGTGTTTGTGTGTGTGTGTGTTAGGGTGTGACCAATAGCAGATGATGGACTATACACTGGCAGGCTCATCCCTGAGCCCTGAGTGTCGGCAATATTTTCCCTTTCCTATTTGTCACTTGTCATAAAGTGTGTCCACTCAATCATCCTCCCTCGTACTCCTGACAAATGCTGCGGTCGCGCTTGTGGTCCACAATCCCCGCATTCAGCCGCTGTCAGCACATATCAGAGAGACGTCGTCGTCTTTCACGACCCATGCCCAAAAAAGTTTTTAAACTGCCGTCACAGAACTGACCTTTCTCCACCGCCATACGTTTATTTCTGAGGAGCTATTATGGTCGCTGTACTGTAGGTATGCTAAACGTACGCTAACATGTAGTGGTGCTCGTGGATAATACATGTCATGCAATGGCAGGCGGAGAAGCGATATCGCTAAACGCGGTCTGTTTGATTACATGGGAAAGGATTTCAGGTAACAAGCCATGTTGCTCTGCATGTCTATGAAAGGCCCCATGTCGTGACGATAAGTTGTATTATGGCGAGAAGAGCGCAGTGGTTATACTGAGAGAGGAGTGTGTGTGTGTGTGTCTGTGTGGGGGGGGGGGGGGGGGGGGGGGTATAGACAAGGAAGTTGGGTAGAACTTTTCAGTTACATTTCAACAATAAACCATCATATGAACGCATATCTATAAATTGAAAGATGCACTGGATTGTTAAGGAGCCAATACATCAAAAAATACAAAAAAGTGCAATTTGCTTGCGTGTGTGTGTGTGTGTTTGTTGGCAACTTAAGGTGTAGGCAAAGAGGAAATATACTTTGTGACTACCATTCAGAAATACACTGAGGTGTGTTTGACACGTGCGTTTATGTGTGCCTGTGTGTGTTTGTGTAAACACTGAAGATATAAGATCTTCCCAGCAATATTTTCCATATACAGTATCAGAGTGTTTTCTCTCTGTCTCTCGAAGCATAACATCAGAGTATAATAATGGAAGGCCTGTCATAATGTAGAACTGAATTATGATTCTATGAACTTCTAAGCATGTGCGGGTGGGAGTGGATGGAGAGGCCAGTGATAGGACTATTGTACAACCATCAATTGTGTAAATGTAAATGTACTGTAAATGTACACTATTAAAAATGTGTTTGTGTGTGTGCGTGCGTGTGTGTGTGTGTCCCCACTGGGCTGGAGGTGGTCGTGTCAATAATAGGGAGGAAACAGGCCAAAGCAGCAGCAGTCTGTTCATTCCGTTCAGCTATTTTTAGCTGCTGGCCATATCAAGGTCACACGCACACACGCACGCACGCACACACACACACACACACACACACACAGAAAACTACCACCCTCAACAATAGAGCAGTAGTGGTCTACAAAAAACAAAGAGATCACATCTTCCTTCATTCCAAATGTCATCGATGTAGCACCTGTCACCAAATGCAGCCCTCACAAGAAGCACACAACGCCAACAAGGTGTGTGTGTGTGTGCTCAATGTTCTACTGTATTTACAACAATGTAAATCTATACTGTGTGTTCCAGATGCAAACTAATCACTGTTTAACTGCATTAGCTATTAACGTGTACTGTACTAGTCACACAGTTCAGCATTAATTAATTTTAAATTTCAACAAGGTTGTATTATTTCATGGGTTTGTTACGTACTTTTTAGTATTCATCTTAGGGTAAATACACAACATAGCCATACAGATTATGGACTGCATTTGTCTTGTGCAGCCCATCTTGTGCAGAGAGTTTAGCATTCCATACGTCTGCTGGCTAGGGACATTCATATTCCCCCCCCCCATTTAGATAATAAATGTAATGTCAGACACATTCACGGTCAACTGCTTTGTGACTTCATTAAATTATTTTAATATTTGTAAATGGGTACGATCATTAAGAACTTGCTTCAGTTCAGATAATACTTTTACATTTTAAAAGAGACCCAAATTGAATGAAACAATACTACGGGAATTAAAAAATATATATCTACTCATTACAGTACATATGTTTTTATATTGGAGCTGTCACAATAACTCAGTGAGTTGCATTGATAGTGCTGTCAGTTGTGTAATTGGGCCCACAGGTAGAGTTATGGTATTGTGAGTCCCTCTACAAAATAATGTGAAATATTAATCATTTGGACAGGAAACCAAAACCTGACCACTGCTGTGAGGGAAATTGTAATAGGAAAATGTGTTCATTTATAGCGCCCCCACCCCCCCCAGACATGAACATAGAACAGCAGCATAATAAATGAACTACTGTAACTGTACATTAGCTCTTAGGGTGTATTTGATATTCTAAAACATTGCTTAGCTTTATCTCAACCAGAACCAAGAAAAGAAAATCTGTGAATTCACAGCAGCAGCAGGATCAATGAATGGAAGAAGGACAGAGTAGGCCTACTGCTACACAATTCTACTTAGCTAGTTCAATGGCTGAGGAGTTCACTCCTGTTAAACTGAAGATTAATCATGTCTGAGGAAAGAAGGTACAGAACTAGGCATTGCAGAACACAATCAAAAATGCACTTGGCTCAAAATCAAAAAGGAAAATTGGCAGTGAACATATTTGATATACTTTGTGTTCATATTTTTAGAAGGTTAATACAAAGTGCAAATAAAGTACGCCCCCCCTCTCTCTGTTGTCTCTCTACCTTGCACTGCAGAAAATGGCCCCCACAACACAACAAAGTGAGCGTTTGTGTCTGACTGCGTGACATTTTCAGCAGCACTTCTTGGGGCTACACCATGAGTCAAGGATGCACACATGCAGTCATGATCTAGCTGGGGCTACACCATTAGAACATGTTTAACTAATTATTGTCATATTGCCAATTTAAAAACAAAACATGGCAGGTGGACTCTTCGTATTATTAAGTAAATGGAGCCACCCAGCAAGGCTGGAGGAGCCGCTAGTATCACATACTGTATCACGCTGCTAATAAGCCGGGATAACACTGGAACATAAATTGAATCGTACTCAGCATAATTAAACCGTAATAGCTTAATTACATATGCCTCTGTCACTGTAATCAAATAGATTAAGTTCAGCAGTGCACTAGCCGTCCCCTCAGGTGTGCATTACCGATAACATTACCACCGCTATGCCACAGAAATGTCATTTCACTCTCTTCTTGTTAGGCCCAGGGGTTCCCTACAAAACAATGTAGTCTTAGAACAATCACCAAACCCACCTGAGTATGCCAGCCCATACCTGATTCATTCCTCTGTGTGCAATGATCCAAATACAGATGTGGTGTGTGTGTGTGTGTGTGTGTGGGGGGGGGGGGGGGGGGGGG
>JAODTR010083383.1:0-14602 GCA_025399935.1 Amblyopsis rosae | reverse complement strand
GCTGCCCCCGCGACCCGACTCTGGATAAGCGGATGAAGATGGATGGATGGATGGATGGATGGATGGATGGATGGATGTATTAGAATAAACCTCTTGAGAGTAACCTCATTTTCAAGAGAGTAGACACAAAATTACAATACAAAAGCAAAACAACCCAATTAGTCAAATATATAAATCTCTCCTAGCCTAACCACTCCCCCACCCACAGACTCCCCAAAAAAATTTAAAAACACCTATGGCAGAAGTACATAGCCAATCCATAAACAATCATATTAAATTATATTATATTAACATTCATATTGTCAGTAAGTTATTGAAGTGTCTAATGTAGAATTAGAAGCAGGCTGTTTGAAGATAAGTACAAAAGAGATGTCTTAAAGAGGTAATGCAAACGTTTTAAGTGCTGATGACCTGTCATATGCCAATGGCAGTGATATATTATTGCAAGTATGCCAATGGAAGTATTATTGTAACTCAATTCTAACCATATCAATTTTTTTTCTAACCTATCTAATTTTTATAGGTTGCATGCTACTGTTATTTTAGAATTTTTAATGTGTAAATAATAATGTCTAATTGAAAAATGTGTACGTATTCTGACTTTGCTATTTTCCACCGGTCATTATTGTGACCAAGTATAAAACCTAATATTTAATTCAGGACAAAGAAAACAGATTTTTCCAGTTTGTTTCCAGGAACGGCAATGCTTGAGAATAGAACAGCGGCAAATTGTGTCGCTGGGCGGCGCGTTGAAGCGTGCCTAGCCGGTGTGCTGGTTGTACATGGAAAACATTAGCGGTGTCTTCGGACACTGCCGCTGTGCGTTGGGCTTGAAGTATTCAAAACATTAACATCTCTTATCACCATTGCTTAACAATTACTAATACTTAAGGCTAAGATAAAAAGTGAGAAGCCAAGAAACAGCTAAAGAAATATATTTTTTTTATAGCAAGACTATGAGTAAGATCATAACACCATGATCTCATAACATTGTGATACTAATCTCACAAGTTCAGCTAGCTCATAACATCAACAAAACTGTAAATCACCTTTAATGGATTTAGACCAAAGGGGTCTTTCTCAATGAGTGTCAAATGTATTTTTTTCCACGACATTAATGCATCTACTGTATTATGTTTATGCTCTGAGATGCAACGGGTTTACCGTGCCAGGAGCATTCAGTCTTTCAAACACGTACTGGCTTTGATAGTTCCTAGTTTCATCTGTTTTTTTCTGCTTTAGCTGCAATAATCTCTTTATTACCCTATTTGCTCATTGATATTATCATTTATTTCCAAGAGACATACTGTAGCAGTTGTTTGTGCTATTTCAAATCCTTTCATGACCTGCCATACAAGGGTTTTCTATTTAGACTGCTATCATGCTGATTGCGCTTGACCAACTATTCCCCTTATGTTACCTTTTCTCTTTCCACAAGTCTAAGCATTTTAATGACATGACTTTCCGGGCTTCTTCTAGCTGGGCTGTATTGATGGAACAAAGCCCCTGCAGAGCTGAACAATATTTGTGCTTTTGTTTTATATAAGTCTGCACAAGGTGGAAGAAAGAGCAAACCAGGCTGGATTTGGTGAGTCATTTAAGGTACACATAAGGCTTTGAGAAGTCTCTTGGTACCAGATGCTTGATTGTCCAAAGAGATAATAATGACAATACACATTATTATTTAGTATAGTGTATGTTTGCAATTACACAGAAATTCATGCCTTTAGCAGTGATTTCATCCATGCTGTTACTCCTAAGTTCCATCTCTTTTCCCCTTTCATAACTAGGCTGATAATTTCCACTTTATTTCCATTAGGCTTTGTTTGTTCACAGCGATCTGTCGCTGTAATTTATTAGCTGATGTGGCATGCCGACACAACCCAGCAAGCAGTTGTCCCCTCCCCTTCCTTCCACTTGAATAGGAAGCTGCCCTACTTTTTAAGTGCGGGGTGGGGGAAGGGGCAGGGGCAATTAAGGGGGGACACGGCCCCCTGGTGGTCATGCTCAGGGAGCAGATGTCCTGTCAAAGACACAGGCCCTCACCTCTAGGGAGCTGTGGGTTGATATCTGGTTCACGTCTCGGTGGGGGAACACTACTGCTCTCGGTCCATCATTAATTCACGGATAACAGATTCTGAGAAAGCCCCCCCCCACTCTCTCTTTCCACATCTCATTTATTTGATCTTTCTGTTCTGTGTTATCTACAGCTCCCCATTACGTACAGTGACGGATGCACTCGGGAACTTTGTTCCGCGTAAGCTCTCGCCCATAGTCAAGCGATACTGATATATCAGACTTAAGGTATTATGTCCTCTTGGCTCATAACACAGCATGGCTTTGTTGCTAAAGATGGATAGATCAAATTATAGCCCTGCATTAAAGCACCCCGTATGTGTCTGAGATCCATTCTACCTATTGCCTGTCACTGCTGATAACATTGCTCAGGCTCCTCAACATACCTCATTAGGAGTGGGATGAATGTGGTCTTTTACACAGCCTGTGGTCAATGTGCTTTTCACTTGGATTTAAACATATATGTGGAGGCCTTTCTTCTTCCACTGTGATCCTTCAGACTTTACATTGGTGAACAATATCCTGTTAATAATGCTGTATTTAAAGTACCCACGTCATTTCCTTCAAAGGAAGCCTTTGAGAGAAGAAGGATCACAATGTCGCCACCACCTGCAGTGTTGTTCATTTCCCGACTTATTACTGCCATTTTTTTAAAAACATTTTTGTCTTTTTCTTGCGCTTTATTCTTTTTTACAAGATGGACGCTGTATTCATGTTATACTGCTCCCATCCTGTGTATTCTATTGTATTTATTTAGTTATTTTTGTTTGGTTAGATGAAAGACACTTCTTTGGCAGCCTTCAAAGAGTGACAGAACTACAAATGTCACTTGTGCTGCTGAGATGTGCATGTCCCAATATGGAGGCACTGATCAAAAGGATCAGTGCTGAGAGAGAAGCTAAGAGATGTCCGTTGTGAAGTAAACAATCACTAAACCAATCTTCACAACCGTACACCTCTGATTAAATGGGGACTCCTCAGTCGTGTTATAACAAATAATCCCCAGCCTGTTTGGAAATGAAATATGGGGCTCTGAGGTGTGGGAGGGGCTAGAACTGTCACTGGTTACAGCCAATCAGAATTGTTTAGGAACCAAGCTCCTCAAAAACAGTTTATTAACATGCTGGATATATTATTTGGGGCTTTCATTTTGTGGAAAATGACGAAATTAATAAAATGCCAAATGCCTATTAATACTGTTTGTTTACTGTACAGTATAGTACCTATTATATAGGCAATATTTTATATATTATTTATATTTTACCTATAATTGACACTTGCTTTTTCACACATTTGATTGGTTCATATTTCACATTTGGAGGTATAAATGTGGGAAATGCTAACACAGTGTCATGCAGTTACAGAGTCAGCAAATGAGCTCTCTACTTGACTCCAAGCCATTAGACATCCACTCACTGTGAAGCGCACACATCTGGAGGAGACTCTCTGGGCGGCAGGAGATGTGACTTCTTCAAATGTGTATTTATGTGATCCAGATCTTCGTATTTGTCAAGCTAGTTACTCACTTTTCACCGTTAGGACTTGGCAAAGTGTTTTTAAATGACAGCCTTGTTAATAATTCACTATCGGACACATTGGGACAGTTGAAGGGCCACTCACCAGTGGTGCCTGGGGAGTTTGTGTGTGTGTGTGTGTGTACGTGCGTATGTGTGTGGGAGGGGGCATCTGAAGACCCCACTGTGCACTGCCATGATCTACTTTAGATGTCCTACTGCATTTTTATTGTGCTGGGGTGCCCCCCCACCCCACTGGGATAGTGGCCCGCACCGTCTGTCAGGCTCCACTGCATGCAGGTCAAAGGGAAACGCAGTAACACATTTAAATATAGCGTGTGCTACAGTACACTCCACTAATCAAATACTGCACAGCAGCCATAAGCATTTCAAATGGTGGTTGTCACACCATTGAACTGTTAACACTGTTAAGAGTTAACTTACAGTAGGCAAACAATGAGGAGTAATAACATTAGCATACAACAAACCCAGGGAATAATTACATTTTGTGCTTGCTTGCACATGCACACAAATACTGTAAACACACTCACGTAAGGACAATCGGCGTGCAATGGCTGTGAGGATTAGAGATACAAGCCTCAGACACTTCTGTGACAAAAATCCCATTCCTTTTTTAGTTTATTTTCTCCTTTCTCAGTAAATTTTTCAAGCGTTAGAAATCATTGCTTACGTGGCAAGGCATTGTGTTGTGATGCTCCATAACAAAACCCAATTAGGTAACATGGAATTCAGAGGGAGAAATCCTCTAGTCTGTCCAATAGAAGAGAATACCATAGGTATTATGTAAATGCCACTAGGCTGTTTATTAATTTATGTAATTATTCATTCAGCAAACCAATGAAATCTCTATCTTCTGCTTTCATGTTTATTATGTGTGTTTATGTATTTCTTATTTGTCAATCAGATTTCAGTGTGAATCAATGACAGTGCTCTCCCTCGTGGACAAAGCCATTCACAAATTGACTGTTTTGTCAAACACACATCCTCCACCATTGAGTAGAATCAGTACTTTCAGGAAGACTACCTCACAAATCTCAGTAATGACACCGGTTCAATTTCCCCCAAATGCCTTGTGGGTATCAATGATAAAACGGGCTGCAAATTGCAGTGAGCTGGAGCACCGAGGCCCTCAAAGCAAGATGTATACCTGTGGTGATGACACTACTGGGTGACTAGCAGGTCACCAACTGGCAGTCAATTTCAGTGTGGCTGTCTGCTTTCTTCCAGCTTTTAAAAGAAGATGAGTTGACCACTGTAGAGTTGCGTATCCACCAAGCACATCTAGATAGACGTTAGCTGTTTTATAGGCCGCTGTCCACTCATCCATCATTACATGGACTACTCTAGTAACATTATCGCTTTAGATAAGGCTTCAATAAACTGCATATAGCTTTTAGGGCTCTCTCTCTCTCAGCTCTAATCTAATCTCTGATGTGGAGTGTGTCCATCATTGTGCTCTGCAGGCATGTTTGTCTTGATGTCCCTGTTGCACAGGAAGTAATGGGTGCCCTTACCCACCCAACACACCTGAAGGCTTTCTGGTTCTTCATCAAGGGTTTGTATGTAGGCTGGCCTGGGCGGTGGTGTCTTATGGTTTCATTAAACCAGGTTTCAAAGGTGAAAAAGGGCATGGACAATTATCTTCCCAGTAATGTGAGCCAGTCTTTTCCATTTAGTATGGGGCACCGGCTTAAGAAAACTGGAAAATGACATATGTGCTCTTTTGTGTGTTTCACTAATTTACCCCGGGGACTGAGGGGTTGATCAATGACCAATGTCATCCCACCAAAAGGCTTGCCTAGAAACCCCTGACGAAATATTGGAGAGGGTGTAAAATAATTGAGTCCCTGTATGCATATATAGCATAGGTTAAACATTAAAATGAAGACAAAACATGCTACTGGGGAAAACAGTATCTGCATATTCCTGTATGGTGATCCTGTTTGTGACACCATGGTATTACTGTTTATGAAAATAGCCCAAAATTAACATTGACAACGGCCCAATGAATACTGTTGCATTCACAAAATCATATTAAAGACACATCAGAAGCAGACATTGAATCAATACAGCAATTATCATATAATAAATGATCAATACATTGTTACTATTACTAATAATTGATATAATGACATATATAGTGTGGATGTGTGTGTGCGTGCATGCGTGCGTGTAAGAGAGAGAGAGAGAGAGAGAGAGAGAGAGAGAGAGAGAGAGAGAGAGATGCTAGATTAAGTATTGGCAAGTAAACACCTCAATAATTACCAAGAGCCAAAAGCTTTAAACTGAACTTGTCTAGGGACCGATGGCTGCCTTGGGGCTCTGACATTTTGCAAACCAAGCACCTCATCTGACAGGTTTCCAGCGCTTGGTGTGAAATGTTTTCTCTTCTGCTTCTTTCTCCAACAAGCACACTAATTAGAACCAGAGGAGTGCCAACATCAGCGCTGCTATAGTTCAGGGGTTTTGTACATATAGTGCTAACACTGTGATCCCAAGTAAAGGTACTTTCTTCTCCTTAACTGTCTGAGTAGGACGGGCAGGTGGTTTTAAATACTAATTTGACAGCTGGTGGAAATCCACATACATAAACACTTGGGTGGAATCTGTCAAGCTGAGAGATGCCACCAACCCCACAGTAATCAGCGATGAATTGCTTACCTGGTGTTTGGTAGAATACGATCCCACTTCAGCTTAGGTCAAGAGAAAAATGATGATGCTATTAAACTGCCAATATTAACATACTGACAATTCTGATAATGAAAAAAATACATAAATGTCAGAAGATAGTATTTATGCGATTGTGTGCCAATACAGCCTAGCTGTTATCCTATTTACCTGTTGGTTTGAACCAGCTGCGTATAGGCAGAGATTAACTGTATCCTGCCTTCACATGTCACTAAATTAAATCACTATGTTAACAGCCTCAATGAGTTGAATATGTAAACTATTAAAGTACAGTCTTGTCATTGTTTCCATTACACATGCCCACCAGTTGTGAAGGCACAGAGGGTTACATACATGAGAAGATTCCATCTCTCCATGTTCTGCTTGCATTTACATTGATATTTGAAAGTCACAGCTGTAATTGTTACGCAGTGGTATTCCCCACAAACACATGTATACATCATACACGTATACACAAATCATCAATTTGAAAAGCTCTTTCCTCTTTACACCCTCCACCCTCTTTTGCGCGTGCGTAAGCATGAGCATGAGATCCAGCTGTAATATTGAGCTGTCCCAGAAGAGTTCCATGAAGTTTCACAGAAACGCAGGGAAAGGTACAATATTATCAGATCAGCAACACATGTTCAAGTACCTGTGCTGTCATGGACTGAATGCATCTTCCCACTTCCCGCACACAGCATTTTACAAATGTGTCAATATAGTCGATGGCTGGATTACTCACAGAAGCAGCACATGCATGTGGGACGATGACAACAATGTATTGGGAACACTGTCTTACAGTATACTAAGGCTGATGCAATTCACCAAAAATGTTATCCACATCGTATCAAATATAACTTGCATCTTGGCAGGAAATACATAAATACTGCTCTGGTTGTGTTTCAAGTTATGTAAATGAAAACTATTGTAGGGATCCATGCCCCCCCCCCTCCCCCACCAGTCAGAAGATAGGCTATGTGGGCCTGCCTTCTCCCCTTTTTCATCCTGGCTTTTCTCCCCCGAAAAGCCAGGGAGTATGTTGTCTAACAATGGTGCACCTCAGGATAAAAGTCTGGGACACATGAAAGTATCTCCATAAAAAGAAGTTCCACAAACAAGCTGAGGCCAGCCCCCCCCCCCCCCCCCCCAAAACACAGGGGAACGCCTCTGGAGAACAAAGGAAGGTGATGTTTTCTCTCCACTCCTTACCCCACATTTCCACAAAGGAATACTGAACAGAAAGGTAAGCCCCCACCTCCATGGAGGCAGAAATTAACACGGGTTTGGGGTCCAGCTGCATAATGTGAAAAATGCATTTTCTGTATTAGCACAATCATTTCCAAGAATGTCTAGCTACAATGCGTAACCTGGTATAGGAGTGAAGTGTATATGTTCCATACAGATGGAAGGAAATGTCTGCTCTCATTTTCTATTAACACAATCATTTACAAGAATGTCTGGCTACACTGTGTAACCTGGTTTAGGAGTTAAGTGTATATGTTCCATACAGATGGAAGGAAATGTCTGCTCTTTTTTGGTCGACGCTGAAGACAAATTCAGCGTATACCAAATGCTCACAGCAGGGTGTACCCGATGCACCAGCTCCAGCAGGGGCTTCACGGCTCCTAGGCTATCTTGGGCCCCCTACTGTGAGGGGCAGAGGTGTGTAAGGTGATTTTAAGGTTGTAAATGTTCTTTCTTAAGGTTAAAATGCTCCTCAAGTCAGCCCATGTGTATTTAGTCATGTTAAATTAGGTATAATTCAATGCCACCATGAAAAAGGATATATCCCCGATAAGTTTAACGTGAAATGCATAGGTCATGTTACCAGTTTCTATCTTTAAGTATATATATAACCACTTAGATCTATACTTTAGATCTTAGTAGTTGGATTACTACTAAGGTTTTGTGTCTATGCTGCTTTGTCGTTAGGCCACAGCCGCGCATTAGTAATCTGGTGTGTCTTTGGGAGGACCTTTTAAGCGCTGAAACGAAGTTACATACGATCCAAGACTGGTGAGTGGCATTTTTTAAGCATGACGTGAATATCACTAAAAATAGCTTAAAGTCCCTCCATCCAAGGAGTTTGCTGGGGTAAAAGCAGAGAGCTTTTCCCCAGACGTCCACCGGAGGCACCTCGACTCACCTCAGCTCCAGGTCAAGGACCCAAGTGAGTGCTCCTCTTGACCCGTAACCCACAGGAGCCCTTCACGGCCCGGTGTTACTACGGTATTCCCCGTCGGACAAGCGGTATTTACAGTTCACAAAACGTTACTCTATTCCTTATAAAATCTGTTTCTTCTCAGCCTCTTTCTCTCACTCTCTTTCTGACCGCAGTAGATAGCCTTAGCCGCTAGCTCCGGGTAGGAACTAATAGCCAGACTTGTGATTTATTGTCAAACGGTGTTTACCTTAGTTCCACGCAACTAACTGCTATCCCTTTTACGGTGATATATAAGCTGCTTTGTGAGTTATTTCCATAACTAGTGGTGTCTGTGGGACTCTGGAACAGTGGTTGATGTGTTTTATTATTATTTCTATTGTGTGTGTACAATGTCTATTATCAAATTTTCTTATGTTATAATATAAATAATCTCATGATTGTTTTATTATAAACCCATGTGTCAGTGTGGTTGTATACATAACCAGAGTCCCTAGCCAGTAGAATTAACCCTTCCGTTGAAATTTAAATGAATTAATAAACTAATAATATATGATTAATATATATTAATATTAATAATAATAATAATAATAATAATAGTAATATTAATAACAATAATAATAATAATAGTAATATTTTAATCGTAAGCCGTTACAAGCTGCGGCGGGTCAGTATCTGACGTATATATCTGCTATTCCTGCCTGGTGGTGCCCCAGAGTTGAGTTATTAGACAATAACATAATATAATAATAATAATAATAATAATAATAATAATAATAATAATATTTTAGGGTTAAATAATTAAGTTAAGCACTCGAGCCATTGTGAGATCGTACTCGATCTACACACCCTCATACACTATTTATTTTAACAACTACTTAGCAACAACCACTGTAATTCTGACCAGACAACAAATGGTGTGTCCAAAATGTTGCATTCACATTTAAGACTATACAATGAAAACATTGCAACAATCAATTCCCCTGCAAATAATAGCTTTCTCAGGTTAAATACCAGGGTTAGTTACTGTACAGTAGGTAAAGCTGTAATTCTAAATTAATTAGAAGTAAATACTTTTCATACACATTTTCATACAGCAGACAAACAATACCATGTCCAAGATCACTGTATTTACAGCTCAGAATCCAATACACACACACGCATGGCACATACTGTGTAGACTGTTGTTTCCTGATGCAGTTAGATGTTTATAACACCCAATCCCTGCATTTAATAGCATTGCGGGTTCTTTTTGAGAATTGTCCAACACTAACCATTTCCAATAAGTTGTCAGATGGGGGACATTATAATACAATTAAAGCAGATAAAACAGAAGTGAGCCTTCACAGGTGACCCAGCTATCACAACAGCATCTGGTTGAATTACTTCACACTGCCGCGCCACAGACATGCAATCCGGGATAATGCCCTCTTGCTGAGAGCCCTCCAATCTGGATAAATGTATCCCATGGGGGAATTAGACCCAACAGAAAAGTCTCATAGAAGGGAGAGGAAGGGTTTGGAGCTTATTGGTGGGTTTTGGAGGAAGCTGCTGGTTTTGGGTGGGGGGCTATGAAGCCTTCAGTAAACAACTTGTGTTGTTGACTCACTGAAAGGCTGCATTAGACAAAGACCTTGCTTGGGTCTAGGAAGATCTCATATCAGCTATGTATCCAGAGGATATTTTGGCAAATTAGTGCATCATCATAACAAAAGGACAGATGTGTTTTTATTATTTCTAATAATCAAAGCAATATGAAAAATTCAGAACCACTAGTTTGAACAAGCTTGCCTGGAAATATGTTCTCTAATATGATAAATTATTCTCAAAAGCAAAACAATACATAAATAAGTAATGATTTACACATTACTGTATCACGCATTCTCCAACAGAAGTGTTTGCTCAACTTAAGGTTCTTGAAGATATAATATCCGCATTTAATACATTTATTGCCATGTCCTCGGACAAACATTCGAACATAGAGCACATCCAGCTTTTTAGAAACAGTGGCTTAAATCCTTTATTAATTATTACCGTGAATGTCCAAAGCAGACTCTGTTTGGAGGGATTACACTAAGATTCATCTACCATGACACAGAAGAGAGCAGGGGTCACAGAGGCTGAGGTGAATTAAGCTGCTAACCTTGATGGGACATAAAGCACAAACAGGAAAACACACCGCATGGCAACACAGACTGATGACGTCATTACTTATCAATGTGTTATCATGCATGGTACAGTGCGTTTCATCCATGCAATATTCCATATACCGTAAGCCCTATACTATATGTAATGTACAGTACTGTGTATATCAGAAAGACAAAATATCCATAAAAAAGACTTGTTAAATATTTATATTATATATATATATATATATATATATATAATATATATATTTACTGTATGTTTTACAATGATTCTTGATATCTACAATACATATTATAATTTTTTATATTATTATATTAATAATAATAATGTATTTTATTGCAATCATATTTGCTCAATATTTGCGTGATTTATTTCTCTATATAAAATGCACTCTGTCAAATGCGACATTGGGTAGACATTTAATTATGGCTTTGTTAAGGAATATATATCAAAGCTTGCCTCACATGAAAAGCAGATTTAGACTCTTCAGACAGCAGTTAATAGACAGCAATAAATGACATAGAGGCTGCTTGGTGTACTAAGACCTGCTTTCTTGGACTAAGAAATGGCTTATGCTGGCTGGGTGGTGGCATCAGGATGTCTGAGGCAGGCGGGGGGGGAGGGGGGTTATGGAGAGGTGGAGAGAGAAAGAAAGAGAGAGAGAGAGAGAGAGAGAGAGAGAGAGAAAGAGCGAGAGAGAGAGATATTCAGGCAGAAATGAGGCGGGTTATATTAAGAATGAATTCAAGTGCAGCACTGCCCCTAGTGTGCAAACATTGTCTCAATAAGTTATGCTGTGGTCTTTGTTCTTCTTATTAATATGAATATAGTAATGATGTAAGCAGTAATTTCACCAGTGAAGATAGACTTCCATAGGCCGACTAAACACTTACAATGTGTGCCCCGCTCGACTCGGGAAGATAGAGCTACGCGCTCTGCGTGAGACTATACTTAAACTACCTCGTTTCCACCGGGACAACGAGCTCTCAGATATTACACCGTCTCCCTGGCAGAGCCCGGGGTCCTCAATCACACCGCATCTCACTAGACAGCAGCGGAGCAGGACAGGGGGGTGCGGGGAGGGAGGAAAGGAGGGAGGGAGGGAGAAAGAGGGGTAATAAGGGGGCCATTGAGCCACAGAGGCATGGGGTGGAGGCGAGTGCCAGACATGATCTAGATGGAATGAGATGAGGAATATGGGAGGAGAGGGGGGAGAAAGAAATAAAGAAAGGAACCCTGGACACTTTTGGCCTGAGGTGACTGTGTTCCCGGAGACGTCCCTCCAGACACCTACCCCTCCCTCTCCCCAGCCCGCAACTGGTTCTGTGTCATCTGTCACTGACTGAACAGGTGACTGGGAGAGAATATGTGCCCCAGTTATGGCAACGGTACAGTCAGGATGGAGAGCAACTCACCCAAGTCCTCCCTCTCTCTCTCTCTCTCTCTCTCTCTCTCTCTCTCTCTCTCTCTCTCTCGTCTATTTATTTCTACAATCCGAGGGAGAAGCTGCAAAGAGCCTCTCTGCATAAGTAGATTCCTATGTAGCGCTCGGACTTATTCTCACTTATTCCCCTTCTCACTCTTCCTCTGGCTTTATGCTTGCTCGAAGGTTAACTACGCAGCACTATGTGACAGTGTTGTTCCCAGCTCGCCTCTGTTCATAAAAGCCAGATTGCTTTCTGCTGACACTAGCTCGGAACATAAACAGAGCCGTAATTTGTACAACAAGACTTCAGGGAAGTCAATGGAGGCTACAGGAGAGAACAGTTTTCTCAGAGGCAAGCCAAGGGAAGGCAGGTTGTTATCTCCTGTTTACCTGGCAGCGATTGCATTATTTTATATTATGGTAATATTCGCTACTCTGCAATTGCTTTATTCCAGTTGTTATATCTGAGATACAGGTTAAGGTGCTTTTACAAGGCTGGGGCTATGTCCTGTCGTGGAATTTAACTAAAATGTGGTTTTTACTTTTTATGTGACAATATTTTAAATTATTGCTGTAATTTATTAAATACAAAACCTGTGAATAATTGTATCATGGGCGTTTTTCTCTTTCCAGATGAAACAGCTTTTTAGTATAACGAAGGAGGAGAGACTTATCATTGGTCAGACGATTATGCACTGCAAGAGGCACAGATGGTACTGCAATGCATGGAGCTGCAATAAGCAAACATTAATATTATAGCATAAGGTGGCTATACGCCAAACAACCTTTAATAGCTGATGTGCTTAATACCTTTCCTAAAAGTGAAAAGTCCTCTCAAATAGAAGAGTGCCTTAAAAAAGCTATCTCTGGTAGGCTACAGTGGATGCTGTATTTAACATACAGTACTAAAAATGTTGGCCTTTCTTTGTTTGCTTGTTTACATGCTACACACTTCAACGTGGAAAAACGCTATCCAGAGAGGACTGAGTCTGACAACGTGTTAGTGACTGTTGCCAATTACATCAAGATGTCTCTAAGATTTAGGACTTGCTTTGGTTTTGCCTGTGCTGCTTTACAGATGAGTGGCAAACGCACATGCAATGAGTCCATGCGCCGTTTCAACAGTGTCCATACTCTCACAAGGGCTGTTGACCCTGGCCTCACACAGGATAAGCTGTATGCCTCATATTGCACAACAGCCACTGCATCGGAGGGGGGCGGAGAGAGGGACACCAACATTTATCAGCCACCTGACACAGCCCCGGGTCTGACCATCTATCAGATTGACCCAGCAGTGGAAGAGATAAAGTTCTGCTATACTTTACGCTGGCATCTATTGTAGTAATAAGACAACCACCTGCTGGCAAGGAGTGGAAACAACTAATCCATCCACATCCTGTCCTCAGACGGTCTAGGAATAACAATATCTGCATCAGAACATGTGGTCCCTGTACCATAATGGACAAAGCAGTGTGTTCGCCTTCCAACCATCCTCTCATTTGTGAGCCAGAGCGTTTGCTTCAGCTGAAGTGGAACGTTCACAGCTCAAAACATTATCAGAGAGGCGTTTGCTCCTCACTTGGCCAGGGTTCAGAGGTTGCTGTGTGTGTGTGAGTGTGTGTTTGTGTGTGTGTGAGTATGAATGTGGTGGCATTTAACTAGTCTGACATAGTTAAAAAGCACAGACTGCAGTTATTCAGTCCCACAGCCCCAGATGGAGCCTACAGACTTCAACCAGTTCCTCTCTTATGCATCACACACAGACATAACAGTTCACATGGGAGTGATTTTTTTTTCTTTTTTTTTTAGCAGCAAAAGGACACAGATGGCAACGCACGCTAGACATCACAGGATCCAGAGCCACAGCTCTCAGCCACCAAGTCGCACAGTAGACAGGGCAACAACGGACGCACAGTAACTTAACCCACATAACTCACCTAGTCCGGAGCACCAGAGGAGCGGGACGAGCCAGGTGATCATGACTGGTGAAGGAGGAGGGAAAGACATGTGAAGAACAGCTGGCCGAGCGTGAGATTTAAGTGTGTGCGCGCAAACACACACACGAACGGACGCGCGGGCGCACGGACGCACGGGGCAAAGGCGAGACGAGACGAAGACAGCGCTCCTCTGTGCTGACAGAAGACGACACTTTTCTCAGCGGTGTCCTCTTTTGAAGGCTACTCTTCAGTCCTCCACTTCTCTCTCTCTCTCTCTCTCTCTCTCTCTCTCTCTCGCTGGATTTCTCTAACTGACTCTTCAGAGTTGCCGGTTGTCACACGCGATCTTGTTTTGAGCTCGCAGCGTCTCCCTGTGTCTTGGCTGTGAGCTGTGAGCACACACGCTCACTGTCTCTTCAGCTCTCACGCTCTCCCACTGCCCTTACATTCTCCCTCTCAGAGCTCTGTGTGCACGCCCCCCTCTCTCTCTCTCTCTCTCTCTCTCTCTCTCTCCCCCCCCACACACACCCCCCCGGTCGCTCTACCACTCACACAGCCAACAGAGAGGAAGGGGATAGACGGGTAAGCTCCACAATATGACTCCTCCCCACCCCCCCTCCTCTCTCTCTCTCTCTCTCTCTCTCTCTCT
>JAODTR010083372.1:0-14603 GCA_025399935.1 Amblyopsis rosae | reverse complement strand
TTTGGGGTCCCTTGCTGAAGCTGCTGCCCCCGCAACCCGACTCTGGATAAGCGGATGAAGATGGATGGATGGATGGACAATTTTGCACCCTTTGTTTTCTACTGACACTCATTGTGAGGTTAAAAATGACATGTTTGGGCAGTATACTCCTCCATAATGTGAGAAAATGATCAAGACACACTAGCTAGAATGTCTGTGAGCATGCATCACACAGAACCAATAACATACCCATGATATTTAGTTTTGTTGAGTTGATACTGAATAATATTCATATGCCAACAACACTGAGACACCTACACACCAGAGGACAAATTACACAATGTGTAGTTGCAGTATTTTCACAACACACACTGGAGAAGGTTATGATTTCAAAATAATATTTCAATGACGCCCTTCCCAACTCTCTGTTAGGCGACCTGAATGATTTCTGGCCACCTCTCAATGGGGGTTCAGCCCAATGAAGCCTCCAGCCTCATTTATCAGCACAAAGGATGAGCTGCTGTCAGTAATGGCAGTTAAGTGCGTTTTGGTGTTCTAATGACGGTGCTTTAAACTCTGTCTCCTCCTTTGAACATACACAACTTTGTACATTAATATTCCCATTTAATTTGGCGATGGGTGGCGTGTGCACACCACCGTGTTCAATTATTCACTTCATATCCATACTTTGTAGTCCCTGACATGATTTAGTCCAAGTTGTATATGGACTGGTTCTGCCTCTGGAGGCGGGATTTATTGCTTGGGCTGCTAGAACAACGGTTTCAGGTAGACGTGTGTCGTGCGTGCACACACACACGCACACACACACTCACACTTGATTAAAAACAATTACCTGTATAGGTGCAGTTGTGATTTGATCCATGTTTTTGCAATTTTCTGCTTAGCTGAAACCCCATAATTGGAGATAGATTTATTCTCTTTTTTTTCTCTAACAGTGTTGGTTTGGCACGTAACGGCATTTTTTTTAAAGCACGGGAACCTGCTGTTCTGTCACAGCTGATGTCAGTGTTCTTATCATATTCTCATAACATCTGTGTAATTTGTCACTGATTGCAATGGTGCATTCATTTATTGGTCCCAAGGGTTCAAATAAAATTACCCATGAAGTAAAATACTGTACTCCCACAGAGTGAGAGCATAGGCAGTCAAGATGGATAAAAGCCTGTTTTTTCCCCCCGTGTCAGCATTTAGATCGGCAAACAGTATAAAAAAATAAAACTGTTTTACCTTAACACGTACATTACCTTGTTGCCTTTACGCTGCTATGTTCAGCTAAATTAAAATGTCATATTTATTCAACATTGATAGATTGGCCTTGAAGTTGAGCAGGTGTGTATGTCTGTGTGTACAATATGCATGTGTGCTTTATATAACCGTGGCTATGCTTCAAAACACAACGGCAGTACTTCTGGTTCCGCTAAACCAAGGAGTTTCATTGTGAAGCAAACATAATTATGCATACTGTAAACTACATATGAAAATATAAAATCTAATCAAAATGAGAGGGTTAAAAATGTACAGTATGTTAATTTACTTCAAACTGCTTCAAAGCAACTTAACCAAGTTTTTTCCAGTGTATGTGATGCACGTGTATTGTACTTCCGACAGCAGTTGCAGATCTTGGATGAGCGATAAACTCTCTGGGAACAGCATGCTAGGATGACAGTTCTCACATGGGGAAACTGTCAGAGGCAGCCGTCAGCTGACAGCTAGACCAAACAGGCACACTGATTACACTATCTGTCCCCCTCCAGTCTTAACCCACTTACATACTGTATTAGACCAAAGGCTGCCTCACTGCCCCATTTTCTATATGCTCTAGTTCAGAAAATGACATATCTGCACTGAAGAATGTTTGCTAACATACAGTACAAGATATAACCACATGCTGTACTGTAGTACATGTACATAAGACAAAAGGATAATAGCCCCATATAAACAGATGTTTGTAAACCTTCCGTCAATATATCACTTTTTTATATTTTAACTTTAATTAATGTACTAATGAATGCCAAACAATATTTCCGTTTCATTTCAATTGTGCGATTTCTTTTTCTGGGTGATCAAGGTGTATTTATTGATGTTCTGAGAATGTGAAACATGTATTGAAATTATTATTATAATACATTTTTCAGGGTTACTGTAGAATACAGTATCTACTGCATATACACTATCTGCCAAAAAGACTGCAGCACACTCATAGAAATCTGTCATCTTCTAACACACACACACACACCCACATACACACGCGCACGCACACACACCCACGCACACACACATCTTGACTGTATGCCGTAAGTGCACTGCAGTCAGGGATTGAGACAGTGAATGTGTCAGATCAGGATTTTAATTAAATCTTCTCTGGCTAGCCATGAGTAGGAACATTGAAATGCTTTCGCCTACATGTTGTTTGGCGCCATTTGAAATACAATAGCAGCCAAAACAATACTGCCACTCAAACTGAGCAAATTATTTGGCGTCGTCATGTTTTACAATATGTAAAATATGTTTATTCTTTTTTTTTTTTTTTTCCTAACTTTGTTTGCATCATTCATTATATATTTCAACAATCAGGCTATGGAGCTATAGATGTTTTTAAATTAAAAAAAATGATATCCATTATGTGTAATAATAATAACAATAATATAATACGGCTGTAATTCTTTCACCAAATTGCCCAAAAGATCTCACACCAATAAAAGGCAAAGGAAACCTGTCTGTATATAAGACAGAATCATTTTACTAGATAAAACCCCCAGGACTCCAATAATAACAACAACAAAAACTATTTTCATAGGGCTATACTGTACTACTAATACTAGCTCCTTATTCATACAGTTATAAAGCCAATAGCAGCTGCAATAGTTTCCCACACCTATGGTCTGCAGCTTGATGTACGTCAATGTCTTCCCATGTCTCTTGAAGCAGATACTCAGGACAGTATTGGGTGCCACCACTGTGCCGGGTGCAGTTAGCATGCAGGGTGAAGCTATAATGATTCAGGAGACCACGTCTAATCTCCCTGGATACTGCGTATATGTGTATTTACAGTTATAAATAAGCCTGGGGTGTCGTTTATCTTATTTGTACTGTTATTTTATCTATTACTGTGGGCTTTTGATTTCAACAGTGGGAGAAAATAAATTGAACATAGATGTGTGTATAATGGCGTCAATTTATGCATATCTGTCTCAACACATGCTAAGAAATTCTTTACACATTCAACAAATAGGTGAATTATCAAAATTCTTTATTTTATTTTATTTTTTAAACACTTTTTTATATGTAAGCTTGTTATCTACCAGTAATGATATGTCTTGTTACTTATGGCACCTCAACTGCCAGGTAAGAGCTGTGAATGGAAGTCAGATAGTTTCACTAGCAGGCACTCTGACTTGTTTGAGGTAATCTTCCAGCATGTACTGTACATAGAGGTTCAATTTGCTTATTTACTGTAAGTAAGCCTTGTTGGCCATGAAGGTTAATAATATCCTGACTAAAGCCAATGGAGATTGCAGTGAATTAAAATAGTAAATTGGATAAGAAATTTGCATGTACAGTAATATGCAGGTATCCTGCAAATTCTAATGAGTATAGAATATCACAGCTCAGTAATGGCTCATTTTGCCGGTGGCATGTCTGGGTATAGACCCTGCTTGACTGACTCTTCTCTCTGACTATTCTTAAGTTTTGTTATAGTCTAACTGTGCAGTTTGCTGATATCAGCAAATGTTCAGCAGCATACTATAGTACTGCCTATAGTTTCAACCTGGCACTGAGGCAGAAAAATGTAAATGAAGATGATATATGCATATTGGATACTTGTAACCCCTGTAAACCCAGACAAAAGTTATACTATCAGGGTGATGTCAATCACGTTGACCCATACAGAGGTATAGTTATAATCTGCCAAATACATTTGCAACACCTGGGTTTACACGGACTATTTTCTTTTTAAAATTAGGATTAGGATTACATTTATTAAAAGCCCCATCCACACAACTATTCTATTCACAAAAGATTGCTAATTAGATGTCTTGCTTCTCTAAAGAATGTATACTTTTTAGTGAGAATGCCAGCCTGGATCATTTTGTCATATTTTCACACGTGTGTATAATATCCAGTTTATGCATGTTTTATGTGTTTAGAGAGAACGGGAGAAAGACAGATAATTATCCATACTCTACAGTACATACTGATACTGTGCCTATGCCAGGTAACCTAATTTGTCATCAAGTGTAATGTCATATTACTCAATTAAACTGAAAAATAATTGATCATGTGCATACATTGTACCTGCAAATGTTGATAGTATCCAAACTTGTTTGTATCATTTTAATTTGTCAGCAGGTTGGTAGGTTGGTACAGTAGGTTGGTAGGTTGTTTATTTGTAATGTAATATTATTGTGTAACACAATTGTCTTCCCACTGCTACTGTATGGGAAACATTTACCTTAGTGTAACCCGTATCACTCATGCCATTTAAATGTCAACCAATGACCTTCTATTGTGACATTTTTAATTGTTTGGTCAGAACGGTGCTCATGTACATAATTTCACTCAGTGAATACACTGTAATAATCAGTATTGCAACGGGACACAAGAGACCCATTTTGTGACTCATTGACACCATTTCATCTGTTCTGGAATCCTTACAGCATCGAATGCCTCCATAAATTATTAGCAAATGCTGGGCAAAGGCTGGAGCTGAAAATTAAATACTGTATATTGTAGTGCGGCTGAGTTTGGAAAGAACTATAAACAGTATAGCAGTTACACGATTAATATTTATGATGTGTGTTTGAGGTCATGGAACTATGTCACCCCATCCTCTGAAGGTGTGAGATGTTTATTTCTGCTGGTGAAACCATCTTAAATGGTAAATGGTAAATGGGTGCATTTATATAGCGCTTTTATCCAAAGCGCTGACATTGCCTGACATTCACCCAGTCACACACACATTCATACATCGATGGTGATTGCTGCCATGCAAGGTGCGACCAACAACCAGGAGCAGTTAGCATCTTGCTCAAGGATGCTTACATCTTCTATGTAGATGGTTTCTATGGTCCATATGACTCATCTGTGTGAACAGATGTTCATGAAACCCATGTGAAGTTTCCTGCTACTGTATGTTTTGGTGTAACCCGACATGCCAGTTTGTATGTTAGACACAAGTCCATCCGGGAAACCGTCAATCAAAACTGTTACTGGGCAGTTGATTGGATCTGTCTGTCATGGTTTTCCAGTCGTTTTCGCTGTCGGCACACCTAAACCACTACCGTAGCTATCAGTATGACGCTGATTGGTCAGATAAATTGCTACTGGGAGTCTCTTATTCTCGAGGCAAAGTTAAACTGAAGCTCGCTCACATGGTTGTGGGGTCTACAATGGGAGCAATAGCACTGCTAATATAAGGAGACATACACCATGGCTCTCCTTTGCTTTCCCCCACCTGCCTGCCCCTCTCTCGAACATCCCAGCAAGCGAACACAGCCTCCTCTCTGTATGACTTGACAAGGTGTGGGGGCAGGGCTGATGGAGAGAGCTAACCGACGTGATACCTGTAAGCTGTGGGATGCAGCAAGCATGTAAGTGACAGACGGACAGACAGGAACAGAGATGGAAGGTGTTCAGGAGCACTGGAGCGAAGAGCTGTGTGTTGCAATGTGTGTGTGTGTTTGTGTATGTGTGTCTATTGACTGTTTTGAATAGAGAATACAATTGGACACGGGTCTGAAGTTTGCAACTTGTCAGCTTCACCATCTTCATTTTAAGTTGTGTTTACAAATATGCTCACGGTACAGCCTCAACAACATCCCAACTGCAAGCTTCATATCAGTGTTCCAACTCATAGACACATCTTTGTCATATTACATAAAGCATTACTGTATATTATGTGACCTATTGTGCAGTCATTCTCAAACACCACAACCACTGTTGTGATGAAATGACTCAAAACCTATAGACACATCCAAAATGTAGAGCGATCTGGATATTTGTAGCTCCCTTTTAAAACCGTGAGAGTTAGTGTTGTAATCCTAATTTTACACTTATCTGCTGGGACATTGTCATCATGAATCATATTGTATGTGTCATTGCGTGCGGCCACACATTTAACAAACAAATTTGTTGTTCTCTGGAAACTAAATCTGTCTCAGACAGCTCAGGCTGTCGGTACAATTTAGAGTTGAGTTCATCTTTTCTTCTCGGTTCCACATGATGGATTCATTTGCTGCAGTATCTATTATAATGATACTGAGTTGGTGTTTATCATTAATCAGTCTCAATGTCAGTATATTGGACATTTGCATTGACATCATTCAAGCAGCAAGCACATTTGACCATTGTTATTCTGTGGCTCTGGTCACACTTCAAAACTGGACATTTAAAACAGACCTATCACCATCACAGCAGCTATATATATACTGTTAAACACTGGCATGATTGTTAATATTAGACTGTGACTGCTTTAAACCCTTTCTGTACCACATATCTGTAGAAGTAAACTAATTCCTCACCAATCAGGTCATTCTCAGTTCACACTTCACCATGAAATTGGTAGAGCACACGTTCCATTTTTTTATAAATGTGTTTACAACTTCACAATAATAATATACAGGAAAACAGAAGAGCCAACACGAATAACAACAAAGACATCTAGTGCTTATTTCTTTAAAGGCAGTCTTTTCCACAGCCTCCACTACATGGGTAGAAAATAGAGACCTTTTACAGTAGTTTGTGGTCACATAATATTATTTAGGATCTCCGCTAAAGGCAATACATTATGTGACAAAATAAAAACACAATGTGTTTACATTATTTACATGTGCAGACGTGCTCTCTGAAACTATTACTGGGAACCGTAGATGAACAAAGAGAAGTTCAATAAAAAAATTAAATGACGGAACAATTAAATATTCATAAACAGACAAAAAATAATATAGTCAAAACAAATGAAGGCATAGACATGCATTGTTCATGTACCATTATCAAAAAATAATGTTACAAGTTAACAATTTGGGAAAAATTTGTCTTTGCATGCAGTGAATCTACTCTCAGTTGCATTCTAGATGTTAGATGCTACATTTATTAGTAGAGGAGGTTTATGTCTCTGCACACAACATTGTAAAAATAGGTCATTATAAATATCCACACAGGCGTTGTCAAATATCAGGTCTGCACACATCAATAATCATTAGATTATCTCTCAGTGACCCCTCCGGATGTCCAGATAAGGCTATAAAGATGGCATGGTTTAGAATATGACATAAGTAATGCTTGTCTCATTTAGTGTAAATGTCTCAAGGTGCATTGTTCTAAAATTCAAATTAAACATGTTAAACATTCAAATAAATAGACATATTGCACATGATAAAAACAACCCCCTGATACAATGATACTAAATGTGTCAAATAAATAACATAATGGTCCTTGGCTGACATAAAATATGTGATGCACTATATAAAATATAGTGCAGCACATTTTTAGCAACATTAATTAAAACTCGCTCCAGGTATGGCTGATATTCATTTCAATTCCTTTTTGTACTTGCATTTGTAAACGTGGGTATGTGACCAGGTTGTATAAGGTCTCAAAATAGTGAGGGTACACACACTGTACCTTTAGTAGGTATGCAATACAGTATGTTATTGGTTATGCATTTTATACAGTAGCCTTAGGATGCTAGTCACAATGTTACAATGGTATTGTTCCTGCTACTCTATGACGATCATTGTAATGGTTATTACCACTTTGGGCAACACACTGACATCAGTTTAGTTTTAGGATTGTTGTTCACACAGGAATAATATGGCAAAATGCAGCCGCAACGGCTCAGGCGGCTGTTGGCTCGTAGAACACATATCAAACACTTGGGTGTTGAATAATCCTCAGCGATATATTAATAGATCACGGACGAAAATAAACACACTCCCAGTGACTCTGGGGCGCACGTGCATACTGTGGACATGCGCACGGACACCCCGCTACACACACACGCGCACACACACACACACACACACACACACACACACACACACACACATACTGAGGATCCACTGCAGTAATAGTCTCTTTCTGACACAAATCCTTATATCCAACACTGTTCCCTCCTATTATCTCTGTCGCCATCGCTTCTCCCGATCCAGGGTAGCTTGTCCTAGTACAGTAGCTCACTGTTGGTGCTGCTTCAGGCTGAAATCACAGAGAAGCACAGGAAACACTTGATTGGTCTGCTGATGGACAGTGCCTTTTAACATGGCCAAGACAACATCAAACAACATTGGTGTCGTTTTCAAAAGGAAGTACATTATTTCATCAAATAGACAAACTATGTCAACCAAAATTAAAACAACTTTGTCCCTTTCTTGAATTTTCCAATATTGTGAAAATGATGATGATCTTTGAATGGGGAGCGCACGTTCAGTTGAAAGAATTAACAGATAATCCCGCTTTGCAATCTTGTCATTACTCGTCATTATGCGTCCTGTTTGGCTGCATCTCAAACTAAAACAATGGAGTGAGATAGGAGCCTATAACTCCCGCCAGTGTATTAATTACTGTGATTGTGGCATTCATCTGGATGTGCTGATTGTTTTCATGGCTGATACAATGCGACAGCATTTTGTACCTGTATCTCGACAAAACAAATCAACACCAGCGGTTTCTTTGCTGTCACGTTTAATTAAGGCAAAGAGATAATTCTGATATGGAGCAGCGTGTTACGCAACGTGTTATGCAACAGCCACGTTCTGGAAGCCCAACAGTGTGTTTCTAAACTGGCTTATTGAGATTATGCAGTAACAATCAGCGCTCGCGCTGTTACCATGGCCTCCGCTATAGACGTGAGCGAGCTGCCCTAATCAGCGGCCGAGCCAGCGGAGAAGATTCATGGGCACGAACAGCAGCCACACACGGAGAGATAATGAGATTGCCGCCTGTATGACGTATAGCTCAAACAAAGCATGGAATCCGCCCACCACTTTTGCTTCACTACAGTCCCCCGCTAAATGCTACACAGTGTCCTTGCTGGAGCCTCGCCTCTGACAAGCTCTGGGTCGAGAGAGGCAGAAAACAATATAGAGAGAGAGAGAGATAGAGAGATGGAGAGGGAGCGATATGGCCTGGCTGTCAGCAGTGATCCTGTTAATGGCTGAGGATTTTTAACTGTCCCCTAGCCTGGGTTTAGTCACTGTTACTGTAAGTCTCTCTCTCTCTCTCTCTTCTCTCTCAGAGGTGTGGTGGGATGTTTGGGGGGTATGGGGGTTTCTGTCAAGGGAAATTATGTACGTGCGTGTGTGCGTGTGTGTGTGTATGGAGGAGGTGTGTGTGCGCGAGGGGGGGAGTTGGTGCTAAGATGGAGAGAGACACAAGAAGAGTGTTTAGGGAGGGCAGCATGGCATGCAAGGACAAGACAAGGATGAAGCAGGTGGGCCACACAGGCGGGGGAAGGGGATGGGGGGTGCAGTTATACATCAACTGCAATAATCCTTGCTGAGGCCAGAGTGTGTGTGTGTGTGTATGTGTGTGTGCATTTAATGTGTTTGTTGAGTGGGATGAGGCAAGATGAGGATAAATGCTTGTGTGTGTGTGTATGTGAAGCCCAAGGCAAGTGTATTTAATGTGAGTGTGTATGTGTAAGAAAGACATGTGAGAAAGGCCTAACCAGTGACAGTCCTGAATTAACTTTTAACCTTGCCTAAAGCACGGAAATATACCAACACATACACACACACAGGCACACGCACACACTGGTCGATAGTTCAACCATTTTCATTCAGGGATAAAAGTAACTTTACATGAAGTGCTGTAATCTCTGCCTGACGCCCCCACACTTCTGTGACAATGTTCTAAAGATGGTGTGCATACCCCCATTGAGGCTGATGCTGAATAATTACCAGGGTGAACAGGCTAAATGGAATGTCTTAAACCCCACCATCATGTTCTGACACACACACACACACACACACGCACACGCACACACATACACACGTACACACATTACTCACATTACCTTACTGACCATGAACACTCAGACATAATTTTTGTTTTTGCTGATTTAAGCTCTTAAGAGAAAATAAATGAGCATTAATTATAATTTTATCAAGGTTTATATTATTAAATGCACTGATACAATCCCCTAGTGTTGCTATTCCCTCAGACAGACCCTCCATTAACACATTCTCTGGCAGGTGTTTTGCTCAGTTGGAGTGGTGCTCAGCAAACAAAGAACAAACAATTTATTAAACTGACTGAGCAGTGATATGTGTGACTATTGGCCTTCAAATTGGTTATAAAAACAACACAATTTAGTTACCAAAGCATTTTATACCATAGAATCTTTTGAAAGAGAACAAATGTGTTTTTTTTTTTTTTTTTTTTTTTTTTTACACAATATCACTTCGTTTTTTGTCTGGCTATACTTGACACAAATGTAGCTCCGTAGACAAAGTAATCTGTGTGATTATCATAGGCTGTAGCTGGCGGTTTTATGTTAATGACTTACGGTGAAAACCTCATGATACATTGATGTATCGAGCTGTAGCCCTCTGCATCGTTCTGAGGTCTAACCACGGTATTGAGACCTCAGGCGATAATCACTATGACTGCATCAATTATCAAAAGGCCAAAAGGAGCAATTGAAAGTAGGCTGTTCCATTTCACCTAAGAGGTGCTATTTTTAAATGTGCAGTGCAGTTATGGGCCAGCCAAGAGCCGAAACACTTTTAGATTTAGAGAGACGGTTTGGGGGAGAAAAAAGGAAATAGTGTTGACATTTTTATCTACACTTCTCCACTTCTCTCAGTGTAAGCTTGAGGTTGTTTTTAATCTGTTGAAGCGGAGAGCGGATATGAATAGAGTAAACTTTACTTTGTTGTGCGTTTCAATCTGCCAATGGGGAAATAAAAGCCCAGCTAGTTAGTTCTTGGCTTAACTTTGCCATTCTGTTCTATACTGCTGTCAAAATGTTCTGCCAACATTATTTCTATCTGCATGGTTATCTTTCTAAACAAGGCATAGCGGTAATCATTATAAAGGCCAGCCTGGACACACTTTATGCTGCTGGTAGCGTTTCATGTGACCTGAATCTAGCTGGGGTTGTGGGTACTCTGCTGAGTATAGCTCCACAGGGACAGAACAAGGGCTGGCAGATAAGAGGTGTCCAGCCATCGAGGGAATAGTGGATTCTGTTTTACAGTATGATGACACATCCCTAATGCCATACACCAGGCAGAAACACTCACACACACGCACACACACACACACAGGTGTGTACGTTTTGGATTTTATGAGAGAAATAATCCCCCACCACTGTCAGCTATGCTTTTAGGCAAAGCTACTTATACGTGCCAAAACACACGCACGCATGCACGCACACACACACACACACACACACACACACACACACACGCACACACACACACACATACACACACATACAGTAAATGTGAAATAGGACAGAAGTTTTTGTGTCAGTTTGGCAAAGCCCTGATGAAGCCCTGTTCACCCACAAGACGGGAACCAAACAACCTCAGCAACAAACACTGCACACGCATACACACAAACATACACACACACGCACACACACACACACGAAACTCAGCACATTTGGTAGCACAGCTTACTACCAAAGTTTCTAAAGTGGAATTACTGTGCTGTAACTATAAGCTATGAACCACAGAACAAAGCTTTAATCATGTATTTGTGTGTTCACACACACACACACACACACGCACACACACGCGCACACACACGCGCACAAACACACACGCTCACCGCAGCCTTCTAAGCAGTTGTCATGCCTTGCATTAGTGTTCAATCCACTGTGTATGTGTGTGTGTGTGTGCGTGTGTGATGCGTCCATGTCAGTAGAATATGTGGCAGCCTGTGCATTGTGCTGCACAACAGGGTGTGACAGAGGGTTTATTTGCTATTACGCAGTTTTATGCCCTCTCACCACACTGTTGTTGCTTGGATGGGAAGCGATGTACATAGATGTCAGGGTTTCATCATGTTCATTCACAGTGTTACGGCGTCTGTTCGCATGTGAGTGTGATTGGAGGGAGACACACACACACACACACACACACACACACACACACACACACACGTTTACACAATGGGTTTCACCTGAGGCCAGTGATGCGGAAGTCTCTGCCCATTCTGCGTTTTCCCGGAGAATCAATACTGTAGCCGTCTCACAACCCCCTCACACCTCATCCTTTAAATTCCCCTATCCAGCACGCCATCAGACGCCGCTCTTTTCTCTCCAACGCACACACAGCTTCTAGTCTCCTCTGGGGGTCTGCTCCAACCCCCAAAACGTCACTGCGAGAGGCCGGCACGTAATGGCAGTGTGTCCTCTACCGCCACCCTGACACTACACTGAACAAACCTGTGCAAATGCCACTGCCCTGAAATACGTCCAAGGGTCTAAATCTGCAGCATCTCCCCTCTGACCGTCTTCAACATGATTGCACCCGCACTAAACCTGTCTGTCCTGTGACCTGCCTGTCTGTCCAGTGACCTACCAGACGTCCTGTGACCTGCCTGTCTGTCCTGTGACCTGTCTGTCTGTCCTGGGACCTACCAGACGTCCTGTGACCTGCCTGTCTGTCCTGTGACCTACCAGACGTCCTGCTCTAAAGCCCCAGGAGGGTTCTCCCCATCTACAGCCCTTCCCTCCCACCACGTTACCTGTCAATCACTGCCCTCTTGTGTATGTGAAGCAGCCAACGTCAGTGGGCGGCCTCCTCTCCCGTCTGTCTCTTCTCCCATCTGTCTACTCTCCTGTCTGTCTGCTCTCCTGTCTGTCTGTCTCCTCTCCTCTCATGTCTGTCTACTCTCATGTCTGTCTGTCTGTCTGCTCTCCTGTCTGTCTGTCTACTCTCCTGTCATGTCTGTCTGTCTGTCTCCTCTCTTGTCTGTCTGTCTGCTCTCCTGTCATGTCTGTCTCCTCTCCTGTCTGTCTGTCTACTCTCCTGTCTGTCTGTCTGCTCTCCTGTCTGTCTGTCTCCTCTCCTGTCTGTCTGTCTGCTCTCCTGTCTGTCTGTCTACCCTCCTGTAATGTCTGTCTACTCTCCTGTCATGTCTGTCTGTCTGTCTCCTCTCCTGTCTGTCTGTCTCCTCTCCTGTCATGTCTCTCTCCTCTCCTGTCTGTCTGTCTGCTCTCCTGTCTGTCTGTGTCCTCTCCTGTCTGTCTGTCTACTCTCCTGTAATGTCTGTCTCCTCTCCTTTCTGTCTGTCTCCTCTCCTGTCTGTCTGTCTGCTCTCCTGTCTGTCTATCTACTCTCCTCTCCTGTCTGTCTGTCTCTTCTCATGTCCCCGCATACATGCGTTGTTCAGCGCGCTAGTGTTCATTCCAAGCCACGCCTCCAGTGCTTCTCATTTGTTCCATCTGCTCCTGTATCTCTTCTGTACTGCTTCACTCTGCCATGTCTCCCCGTCCATCCTCTTCTCTTCTGCATACGTTGCTTCACGTGTTTGTCTGTACTTTTCCATTTATTTATTTTTAGAATCTCTTTTTATCTTTTCCTTATATTTTAGCAAACCGGTGATGTCTTTTGCTTTTTATTTTTTTATTTAATATAAACTACAAATAAGCACAGACTTTGTTCAATGATTAGTTGCCTAGCTACGCTTATTTTGACCTATGTCACTTCACTGAGTGGAAGACTGTAGCCTCATTCTCAGCTACTTTACTTTAAAGCCCTGCAATAAGACTGTTTGCTGCAATGTGCTATACAGACAAACTAGCATGCAGGGTTGGATAACAAAACCCAATGCTAACATTGTTTTTTTCCCAAATCAATTACCTTCAGCTGTGAAGATGTTTTAACAAGCATAGCATCCACCAAAGTGACTGTTAAATGTTCTCAAGCATTTTATGAGCACGCCTCTTTTTTTAAACTTTAGGACTTGCTTTGTGCTTCAAACTTCCAACTCCACGGGGCAGGCTGCGCTCACATCATGTGTTTGTGAGCACAGGGGACTCCAGATAGAAAGATAATGCACACAAGCATCATAACCTCTTGCTGAAGCCCGTACTGGCCAGCCAGTATTGAAGTACAGACTGACTGGCAGTGATTCTGAGACCGATTTGGGAATTAAACAGTATTTAAAACACAATGCAGCAAATTATGTCTGTTTATTTTTTATTTTTTTTGCAGATAGTTAGTTTTAGTAAACAGATGTTCTCACCAAAAGCTAACCAAGTTAACGCACTGTACTCTACATACTAAATAACATTCTGCTGAGTCAGCCTTCAGGCTCTTCTTGTATGGCAACGTTCAATTCATGACACACTTAATTTACAGTGCTTTAAATGCAAATAGGCCCACATCTCCAGCAACCCACCCACCCACACCCACACACTGAGGCACACTGACACACACTGTGCACATCCACCCTCACGCATGATCTCTCTGTAGATCCATCTGTAGTTCTCCTAACTGACTCTTCAATGTGTATTATATTTTTAAGAGGCGGTATTTTACAGTATTTCTCATTCACTTTTGTACATTCCTCAGATGAGAATTGACATTCTCAAAACTACGTGTTCAACCTCCACATCATCAAGTTACTTGTGCGCATCATAATGG
>JAODTR010083371.1:20476-34851 GCA_025399935.1 Amblyopsis rosae | reverse complement strand
CCCACCGGTTGCAGTGCTCAATCATTACTGAAAGATTTGACTGAAATGAATCCCACAGCCATAGTGGAGGTAGACATTCACCCGTGTGTGGCAGGCGAGTCGACATACAGGCGTACACACACACACACACACACACACACCACTGGCAGGCCGAGATAAGAAGCATGGGCTGCATGTGAACTGGAGACAGCTAGTCTCTGCAGCCTCAGCCGTGGAATCACTTGTGATATTTCCATCGAAAAAATACTGACGCGGAATCCAGAGATGTCTGCCATGGTCTATAGCACTTGTGGAGTGTGAATAGGGATAATGGCTGGTGAAATTACTGTTGATTAAATGTCTGGAAGAGGCACTGTTTGACCAACAGTTATCTGGGTCTCTAGTGTCGTTGCTGGCACTGTGTCTGAATGGGGCCCTAGGGCCACATTAGAAACCATATCATCTATATTAGATTAATTAGACAGCAGGGACCGGAGAGGAGAAAAGCACCAGAGATGAAAATAGAATAGAATAAATCACGTTATTTATTGCTGCACCCACCACACAATACTAATATGTTTTCATAACAAACTGCAATGCAATGGTTACTCATTATCTCGTTAGAAAAGCGTTATCACATTACATTTTGTATACAGTATACCTAAGAAGGGTATCGATTTAATATTGCTGGCAGAGCAATGAGAAATGAGCTAGACACGCCATGCTAATGTGCGTTCACGCGGACACTGCACACGGCAACCGCCAGAAGGAAGCTCATTCGGTCCGCTCCCCGTGGCAGCGTCTACCAGCAACCTAGCGTTGCTCCTGCCCCGTGGCCCTTCCATCATCTGTGGTTCGATTCCCCGCAGGAAGCTGCAAGGGCCCCTGACACAAGCCTAGCAGTAGGAGTCGTCTAATTAGAAAAACATGACACGTGCGAGCTAATCCGGCGCAGATGCGAGATGAAACGCCGGAGATGTAACATGTGATTGTCAGTGGGTACTATAACAGCGTTGGGTATTAATGATATGAGGCCATGGCTATTATTTGTATTTGGCTTCAAACGTTTAAGCCAAAGCCACATGAAACCCCCGCTGAAACTTTACTTTTCAAGTAAATAAATCTTCGCCTGGAGGATGTAGCAATCCTGTTTGATGTGATAGTCTGATGTCGCCGTGCTGGATGTCTGGTTTCATGTCTGAAATCGAGTATTATTTTCTCTGGCCTTGTGTGTGCGTGTGTGTGTGTGCCTTTGGGTACTGCGCCTGCTGTCACACATGCAGAGCTGGAAGAAAAAGGGGGACAAAAGTCTTTCTATTATGCTCCACTCCACCAACAGCAAATAACAGCTGACTGCGGGTGTGCAAGACCTGCCCTTGCTGCGTGTGCTTGTATCTGGGTTTACTTGTGCGCGTGTCACCGCAGGAGTGCTGTGGAACCTGTCGTCGTGCGACGCTGTCAAGATGACAATCATTCGAGACGCCTTAACGACCGTGACCAATACTGTGATAATCCCCCACTCCGGCTGGAGCAGTTCTACCTTTGACGACGACCACAAGCTCAAGTTCCATTCCTCGCTGGTGCTGAGGAACACCACAGGCTGCCTGAGGTAAACATCCGGACTCACAGGCTAAGGGTTAGTTCTCCCCCCTGTGGAAAGGTTGGGTAATTGCACCTGGTTTGTTCTGCAGCTCCTCTAAAACAACGTGTGTTGAATGAGTGAAATTACAAATCAGTACACCAACCAAAGCATGAATTGAATCAATAAAATAAAAGATTGCTGAATGATAAATGATTGTTTTTAGAAAATTGCATTTATTTTGAAAAAAACTAAACATTAGGTTTGTTTTAGAATAAGAATCTATTTACTCTTAACATATTCTATTGGAATTTTCATCATTTAATGGATAGTCTAATACAGGATGATGCAATATTTCAGCTAGGCTCCTGGGGCCTGTTCCTTTGAAGTCATGCTGGATATGAAAGTCAGTCTCTAATTGGTGGCAGCCAATTGAGCTCTCTGTGTGTGTGTGAGTGTGTGCGCAAACGCTCCGTACTCAGCACACACAGTTGGTTCCTCATTTATTCAGCAAAATGTTTATGACTTCAGTCAGCCCACACGCTTGCCACCACCTACAATGTGCACTCTAACAGGAAACACACACGCACTATGGCTGCAAAGTAGTAGAAAACACACGCACGCACGCACACACTTACTGTCTTCGCTGTCTTCATTGTTCTCATTATGTACGTTTGTTCATCACCTTTTGGAATTGCTTTATGTGTTGTGTGTGTGTGTATGTGCGTGCGTGCGCGTGTGGTTTAAAGGAACCTAAGCTCAGCTGGTGAGGAAGCCAGAAAACAGATGCGCACTTGTGAGGGGCTTGTGGACTCACTACTATATGTCATCAAAGCCTGCGTCAACACCTCTGACTTCGATGGCAAGGTTCGCATGTACACACACACATGTGCACACACACCAAGTCAAGGAAACATGTTTCCACTTGATCAAAGTCTTCCAAGAAAAGTCCTACCCAGCCAGTTTGAATCACATAATCACCAGTTTGAAAAACCTCCCGGCTTTGTTATAGGCGGCATCACCCAATCTGTAAGAGAATACACACGGTCATAAACGCTCATAGCTCGTTGACTTGGCATGCAAGTTGAGCCTATGCTAGCAGTCGTGCTGCTGCAGAACAGCTCAACCAGCACACACGTGCATGTATGGGCAGAGCACAAAAACCAAACAGGCTCATCTGTCTAGAGAAAGCACCCCCCCCACTCCTCTCCTGGGAATTGCTCTTTGCCATTTTGTCACGCCTATACGCTCACTGACATCTTGTAAGGCATATCCCCTTGCAGGGCTCAACATTTGTCAGGGTCTGGCTCTCCTTTCTGAAGCTAGACCCTTGGGTTCCACACCTAATTGATTCTACCCAGGCCTTGAGCCACATATTAGCTGTCAGCGCCAGCCCCTGCATTCATCCTGTGTGAATTGTTTCCTTGCTGAATGAGAAGCGTCTCCCTTCTACAGTGTGTAATCTGCTATAACGTGGCTCACTTGCACCCCAAATCCACCCCCCCACCCCTCCCCCATCCTTGTCTGGTTCCATCACTCCTCCTCCTCTGCTGGTGGCCAATCAGATCGTAGAGAACTGCGTTTGCACCCTGAGGAACTTGTCGTATCGCCTGGAGCTGGAGATCCCCCCGTCCAGGCTGGCGGGGAGCCAGGAGCAGGACGGTCTGCTGGGCAGCGAGTCACCCAGTAAGGAGGCAGACTCCAGCTGCTGGGGCCGCAAGAAGAAGAAGAAGAAGAAGAGCTGCCAGGAAGACACGGTGAGCGGTCAGAGGTGTTAGAACAGGGGCCTCCGATGTCCTGCATGTTTTAGATGTCTTGTCAAATTGTCCTACCAGGCTGAATAAAGGGTTATAGCTGTGCTATCTGCATGCAACAGGCCATACCGGTATTAGACCTTTGCATTTGTAGAGAGAGAGAAAACATTTTGACTAAAATGTAATGACTTTTCATTGACGAAAACGCTTTTCCATTTAAATAGACTAAAACTATTTAGAATGAAAATGACTAAAATGTGACTAAAGCTATTAAGCATTTTCGTCTAAAGACTAAAACTAAGACTAAATCTGAAATTGCTGCCAAAATTGACACTGATTTATACACCAGGCTCAGAGGAGGGATTGGAACCCAATTGCACAACACGTAGGCATAGTACAAAACAGGCAGCCCACAGGCTACAGCCAACATTTGACATGATCGACACGCACAAGAGCAACAGCAGGGCTCACATACAGGACGTCAAGACAGACCATTGGACAGAGACAAAGAGGGCCAGGTGAAACCAATGAGACAATCAACACAGGGCAGCAACACAGGAAAAACATGGAGTGGAGCCAGACTAACACTGGGGTGGACAACAGACAATAATATACAGTTATACATCATGTCATGCGGTTGAAATAGGTGAACAGCTTTCTAGGGGAGGGGTATTGGTGGCTAACTATATGGACGTGCGCTTGTGTGTCCAGTGGGACGGTGTGGGGCCCATCCCTGGCTTCTCAAAGTCTCCCAAGGGCGCGGAGATGCTGTGGCACCCTGCGGTGGTGAAGCCCTACCTGACTCTGCTGGCAGAGAGCTCCAACCCAGCCACTCTGGAGGGAGCTGCCGGGTCTCTGCAGAACCTCTCCGCGGGTAATTGGAAGGTGAGGGGCCAGCCTCATTAGCACATGCATCCTGACACAGTGTGTGTGTGTGTGTGCGTGCGTGTGTGCGCGCATCACACATTCTGCAGTGAGGTGCATGCGTGTGTGCGCGTGTGAGTGTGTGCGTGTGTGTGCAGTGAAGTGCAGCAGGGAATTCACACGTCTGTGTGTGTGTGTGTGTGTGTGTGCGCGTGTCCAGTTCGCAGCGTACATCCGTGCAGCTGTGCGTAAGGAGAAGGGGCTGCCCATCCTGGTGGAACTGCTGCGGATGGACAACGACCGCGTGGTCTGTTCCGTCGCCACCGCATTGAGGAACATGGCGCTGGACGTCAGGAACAAAGAGCTCATCGGTGCGGAGACAACAGTGAACCAGCGTGTGTTAGTGCTGTTAGCTCCTACCGCCATTGCATTAAAGTTGCAGTATGGCCATGTGTTCAGAATGTTGCCATGACAAAATGCAGCAAACGGATGAAACGACACCTCTTTGTTTGCAGACTTCCATTTGACTAAAACCACTACTATTTCAACTGTTTTGGAAGTAGGCCTTCACAGAGCGAACACCTCAGCATTGATTAGTGTAACTGTTAAGTGCATGAGTGCATTGATTGATGCCAACTCAAGAGAATGATAAACTGACATGCAATACATGGACAGAATGATGTCACATTCCGTGCCAAAGGACCAGTGCATGGCACGCAATGGGGAGTATGTTATAATTAGCATTACATTCTGCCCCACTTAGCGCCGTGTGCTACAGAAGAGCTGGGTATGATTAGAATGAAATCAAAGTTTCTATTGTATAAGTATATCTACTGTATTACAATAGACTAGTGATTTAACAATACGTAGTCTTTACAATGTGAATCGAATGTGTGATGCACATATTGTAACGGTAAAAAGATACTCAACTTTGTTCCATGAACTTGGCCCATTTTAGCAAAAAGGCATGTTTTTACTGTGTAGTTTTAATAAGGAGGTAGAGCTCCAACGAGGCAGAGGGAAGGGAGATCATATTGTGTGTGTGTGTGTGTGTGTGTGTGTTTATTGGGGTCCTGTCGAGGGGGTGCTTGGCTGAAGGACAGATAGGAGAAAACTAGGTTTTTTAACACCCCAGTGCACATATTCCCCAAAGACACTAAGGCAATATCATTTAGATAGACACTAGTACTGCAGCCTGAAGGTGCACAAACACATCAGCGCAGAAAGCACAGTGTGTACTTTTGGTCACCCTGCCAGACATGTACTGCTGCGTTATGTAACACTGATAGTAAATGTACAGAATTACTCTGTGAGTGGGTTGGAGGTCCAATTATCCTCTCTATGACCTGTGGGATGCATCTACCCACAAATGTAGATTTACAAGCATACCTGTGTAGCGGTTATCATCATTACATATGTCCTTTTACGAGTTTACTCATTGTAACATGCACTTGTGGTCAGTTATCTTGTCTAAAGGAACCCAAATAGGTACGACTCGTTTTGAAATGATTCAGCTAAAGTTATTGTCTTGTCTAAAACAAGCCGGTCAGTCAGAGTTGGAGGCAGTTATGACATCATTTTTGGATTGCAACCAATCGTCTTTGACAAATCCAAAACGTTCAACCTCAAATGGAGGCAAAGTGTGTCAGAAAAGCACTGCTATGCAACCTTTAACCTTGGGTGCCACATTCTCCCTCCCTCCTCAGGAAAGTACGCGATGAGGGACCTGGTCAACCGCCTCCCGGGCGGGAACACCACCCTGCTGTCGGACGAGACGGTGGCGGCCATCTGCTGCACCCTGCACGAGGTCACCAGCAAGAACATGGAGAACGCCAAGGCGCTGGCCGACACGGGGGGCGTGGAGAAGCTGGTCAACATCACTAAGGGCAGGGGAGACAGGTGCGCTGCCGGCACATGACTTGTTTTAGATGGAGCCCAGTGCAGCAGGTCACCACCGGACAGCTGACCCGATACGCAAACGCACACACTTGTAGTTATCAGCAGAATGTAGCGTATCTGACACCTGGCCTTTGTAGAGTACTGTAGCATGGCCTGAAAGAATGTCACTGATCAGAACACACACACGCACACACAGATCCCTGAATGCTGAGGAAAGAACGAGTCATAGCCAGGGGGAAGGTTGTTTTGTATATGTGTGGTTACACCCCCCTTCAGTGGAAAAGTGGTATGCTAGCTATTTCTAGCATACTGTGTATTCAGCAGTGCAGCAGCACGCTGAAAAGCACACTCTTCTACACACCTCCTTACTCCCTACTAAAATATAATTTGCTTCCAAACTCTTGAGGGAGCTTTGAAATGAGGCCGCTGTGACTGATAAGCCGCTCAACAGCAGGTGGGTGTGTGTGTGTGTTCTTGTGTCCTAGGTATTCTATGAAGGTGGTGAAAGCAGCAGCTCAGGTGCTGAACACACTTTGGCAGTATAGAGACCTGCGTACTATCTATAAGAAGGTACGTGGATCAGGGTGTAGCTGGGATTAGTTACACAGACCTTCTGGAAACTGCAAGCCTGCTGAATAAAATCTGTTGTCCCATAGTCCATCTAAAGTAGAATACAAGTGTTATGTATTATGATTCAAATGGTAAAATACATGTATCTTCAGCGTTTTGTGCCTCAGGGTGCCCAAATAGCGCGGCGTCTCTGTGTACAGAGAGGCGTTCTCATAACGTGTAACAGATTTCACAGCGGTCAGCATCCTCTGCGCTTGCAGCATTCTAACCACGACTGTTTCCCTCAGGACGGCTGGAACCAAAACCACTTCCTTACACCAGTGTCAACGCTAGAGCGCGACAGATTCAAATCTCAGCCCACTCTCGCCAGCGGCAACATACAGATGTCCCCCGTCAGCCACCCCGGTAGGTCCAGATGTTTGCGTCCGTGCCAGAACAGATACCACCCCCGGTTACTCAGCGTTTACAGTAACAGGCCCAGAGGTACACTGTAAACACAGTGTAGATAAATGGTTGGCCACTATACTCCGCAGAGGCCCCGCCTCTTTAGTCCAATAACACACAGATGAACAGTAGATTCTCCATGGCTACACGTAGGCTAACAGCGACCTGTTTTGTTTCTCGCATCACAGCTGGCAGTGCCACATCCTCCCCTGCTATTCTGGGCATCAAAGAGCACCGCTCAGATTATCATAGGGCACCGTCAACTATGCAATTTTATAATTACCACGGGGACAACAACATCCATAAAAACCAGTATACAGGTATGTATATATATTCATCGCCCGCTGCACACATTAGCATAGCGCACACAGCTTAAAGTTGAGTAAAGTCCCGGGGGATTTAATTCAAACCATACAGACTGTAATAAGAGGAACCCCTTGAGGCCTCCCTGTGAAGGCTGTAATCTATTTCACCCCTCACTGCGCTCCAAACCAGTTCCATGCCTTCTTTGACCTCTCTGCCAACCACCAGTATCAACAAAACTCTTTACCTCTTTACTCTTACCGCCCCCACCATAGCTTAGCAGCTCGCAGATGAAATACAATAAACAAAGCACCTAAACTCATTTGTTGTTTAGTATATCTGCTGCTATAGCATAGTTGGGTGTTTTCAAAATGAAATGTCCTGGCATTATTTACAAAGCTGTCATTGTTCGTGGGGCCCAAGGTGGGCTATGCAGGCAGGGGTGCCGAGGGGTGGGTATGTGCCCATGCAAGCTCTCACCAACCTACGCTAGCCAGGGTGCCAGGAGAGCAGGGTGAACACATCGAGCCTCAACATTCCTCACACAACGCGGCAGAGTGGAATATGGCTTTCAGGATTCCATTGGTCGGATAAAGGGCGAGGAAAACACCCATCCCATGGGCTTTGTAAACACGCGGGTTGCCAAGTCTATCTTTTGGTTGTTATTCCACTTCTCGGCACAGAGCAGCTTCATCCTGCTTTATCATAACACAGACACTATCCCTGGGGACCTTTCACATACCGATATTGCTTCTAGTGCATTTGCAGAGTGCTCCTGTTTGATGTGTATTGATGTACTAACCCTTGTATTTTGTTCCAGGGTCTGCCAAGCCCCCTCCGTTTTATTACTCCTCTCCCACGAGAGAGGAGCCCAGGAGAACGCAGGTGAATGTGAAGGTTTTCTTCTTCTTTGTTTTTGTTTTTGGGTACGGTTTAGTTTAGAGCCGGTACATATTCCATATTAAGTAGTTGGTAGCATGGTAGCAAATCCCACGCCTGACCGTAAACTTGTTGCTAGGAGCAGCAGCTCTTCCAGCCATTTAAGCAGCGTGGATGCCCAGAGCATCAGCTTTGCTCCGAGCCATAGTGAATGCTGGGGTGGGGGTGTCACGGCGAGACACCCCCACCTACAGTACCTGCTATGATGTGCCTGATAATGGATTAAAATCTTATGGAGCATGTTTACAGATAATTCACAAGGCTATAATACTTAATTAAAGACACATAAACTTTTAAGGGATCTTGTCAAGTAAAGTAAACATGTCTTACTTTGTTTGCAGATGGATTAATCTCTTTTAATTGTAAATATGTCTTAATATTAAGAATTATTTTCTTACATATTTTATTATAATAATTAATATTTTGAACTATAGTGAGCATTGTATTAAAGCTCTATTTGTAATTATGTCTGGCGCTAGATGTTGCACTAGACACCTGCAGCTCAGACCCAAACATGCTACGTTGGTCACACACTAGTTCTGGCTAGTCTTGATGATGGCTTGGCGGCCTAATGGCTCCACTAGTAATGGAGGAATTTGACACTGCTGTTTTGTGTGGGCATGTCAGGCTGATATTTCGTCTACTTTCTTGTCTTTTATTTCTACCACGTCTTGATGAACATTTATCAATGTGTGTGACCTGTTAACAGTAGAGAAGTTGACCCATCAAGTGTTTCATACGGTTAGCAAAGTTATGAAGGGAGCTAAAAAAAGATACTGATTTCTATCTGTGTTGAGTTGTATGTAGGTACTTGTCTTAACGTGTTGTCCTTCATTTCCCCAAAACATTTTCTTTATACATGTAGCCGGTGTACTATGCCGAGGAGCCAGGGCGGAGGAACTACGACACCTACAGAATGTACCTGCAGCACCCCCATGGCTACGATGACCCCTATCTGGAAGAGGTTATCACTTACCCTCCCACGGCAGACTACAGCTCCCAGCCTCACGGACTTAAAACCACCACCAACTATGTGGACTTTTACTCTAGCACGCGGAGGCCTTCCTACAGGGCAGAGCATTACCCGGGCTCCCCTGACTCCTGGGTATAGGTTGGAGAGGGTTTGTGGGTGAGGGGCTGAGGGTTTGGGTTCATCTGGGTTGTAGCCCAAGGTGCATCTTCAAGGAGAGGGACTGAAACAGATTTGCTTCATGAACATTTTCTTTGCGTGTGTTTGTTGTAAAGTGAATGTGATGGGAAGGAGTTTGAGGAAACTACTACCAGATGGCATAATGGAAAGTGAGCCAAAGAAGGAAATCAAGGAATGTGTTTTAATTTGAATAGTTTAAAAAATATATTATTTCTAGAAGAAGATGAAATCAGGCTGTGGGTGTGTGGATTAGCGGTACTGGATGCTACAGTGAGCTGCGCGTCTTGTCTAGATGTTCGACCATTCTTTCTGAAACCTGTAGCTGTGATAGCTTGGTGGCGCGATGGTGGGGAAGCGGTACAGAGTACGGACGGGGAGTGTGTATGTGGATGTGCAGAAGCCAAAATGGGATCATGAACTCATGTATGTGTAAGAAAATATTAATCATAAACTAATAATGTTAGTTTGTACAGAGGGATCAACTGTATTCGTACTTAATGTTGAAGTTGTGTACGCCATGGAGTCTTGTACATTTTCTTCATTTTATTGTAAATACTGAAAAAGTGGTTGGTTTACACACATCAGCACTGGTGGGGAAAACATACAAACATGTGCCATGTGAAAACTATAGATATACTGTATAAATATATGAAGAAAATAAGTGACATCATTTCACAACCATGCAGAAATAAAAGTTCACTTTTGTTTTTTAAATGGATGGCGTATGGCATACATTGCACTTTATTACATGTTTCGGTTACAGTATACTTGTTTTTATATCCCATTTACATTACATGACAGATGTAAATGTGGTCCTGTAACTGCTGAACTTCTCACCTTCTAATCTGCTGTATGCACGCTGCTGCAAGACGCATGCCGTGCTTAGACTTAGTTTATTTTCTATTCAGGTACAGGCCGAGTTTAGGTTAGTGCATGTGTCTATCTGGGTTATAGCTCTGGTGCTGGCCTACCTGTTCAGCAAGATGCTCCACCCTGACCGGCTCCTTAAAAATACACTCCTCCACCCAGCCCCGCATGTGTTTGAAACACAGCTGTGCACACGGCTGTGGCTGGAGAGGAGGGGTAGAGAAGAGTGCAGACCACATTGTGGTGGGGGCATGTGCTCTGAAATTCATTCAAAAACAATGTTTTGTACAGCTGATTTCAGCTGCAATGGTGGTTCTCCATATGATCTGAATCGTCGGAATTGCATACACAATTTATCGGGATTCATACACAATGCGTCATGAATAAATAAAGCGATAGATGGTGTGGACAAACATGTTTGTTAGTGGGTTATAATGGCAATTTACACTAAGGAGTACCTTTTAAATCATGTTTACGTAATGCATTTTAAACACACAATAAGTGGTACAACTGCTTTGTGCTGGGCTGGCTGTGCCATTGTTTTCCTGTGGGGAGAGCAGTGGCTCTGAGGAACTGCTACCTGTGGCCTCAAAGTTGAAGTTATTTTAATTTAACTTTGACTTCTGTAGTTCTGTTGCTTCTGACCTTCCTAAGCTTAACCAATGAGATAACAGTTGAGACGACCTGGCTGTTCAGACAACAAAAACACGGCTATATTTTAGGAATACATTTTTAATTTGCACAAACTGTTTCACAAGCACAATTTTGTTTATTTTACTTGCTAGGACATTATATTAACTGTTTTAGCAGGGCTTTAGCTAATTGGCTATTAAATGCCGACATCCTGTCGAGTTGAAATGTGCCACTGTAGAGCGAATCAATAGTGTATCGATTCATACTACCGTATTGAACCATAGGCTACTGTATTTCCAGTATACAGTACTGTATATCTCATAAGTACTCTTACAGTTAAATGCAATCTTTTTTGTATTATAAGCAGGTAAGTGCACTGTAACAATATGGGGAGTCGAGCATGTCTTGATACACTATGTTTATTTAAGATTTCACAGCCTAGGCTACTACTCACTCTGTGCACTGTAAAATGAATATGGGGAGATTGTTACTTTATTTTAACATTTAAAGTTTCAGGGGTAGTTCAATATACCTTATAAAATCATGCTCCCAGACATATTCACGTTATGACTATGTCACTACTGTCTCCATTACTGTAGGAGTTTGAGCTTTGGGAGCATGCTACTCTATTTTAGCACTTTTAAGATTTCAGGCACATAGCGCAAAATACTCTATCAAGTCATGCTCCCATACAGATTCATGTTATGACCATCACCACTCAATTACCTTAAGAGTTTGGGGAGCATGTTTTGATATTATTGTTACAACCTACAACCACCCCTTCTTGGCTGGTCTTTTTGTTGTGTGTGTCTGTCTTTAAGTTGTATTCCTGTCTCCGAATCCAAATCTGGAATCCAAATCTGCCTCTGTTCATTGTGTCACTTTTTGTCAAGTCTTTTTCCTTGTTTTATCTTGAGCCTTCTCTGTCTGTTAATCCTGTCTGCCTGACATTTTTTTCAGTTTAGCATGGCCCTGAATTACATTTTGGTATCTGCCTTAAGAATTGACTTGTTTGCTTATCGTCTGACCATATCCTGTCCCTTTTGCCATTTTGCGTGTTCCCTTATAAATCCTGACTTGTCTTGTGTCCAACCTGTACCCCTCTCAATTATTTTAAGATTTCAGAGGTAGTGTCTTGATAGATCAATATGCCCTATCAAATCATGTCATAGTCCAGATTCACTTTATGTTACACCACAAATCACTGCATGCAATAAGAGTATGGGGAATGTTTTGATACTCCATTATACAATCTTTATATAAGATTTCAGGGGAAGCGCGTCTCGAGAGATCAATATGCCCTATTGAATTCACACCAATCATACTCTCTATGTATATCATTATAGGCTAACATTTAAGATTCCTTTTGTTGACATTTACATTTATTCAGATCGTTTTATCAAGAGTGGCTATGATCTGCTCCAATAAAAAAAATAGCTGAATGTATGCAACAAATTACATACCGGTAAACGCAGAGTCCCAAATCAAATTTTACAGTGCACATCCATATTTCTTCCTCTATGGAATGGGTTCATCTGAAACATGGGTTAATACCAAGTTATTTTAAATGTTTTACTTAAACATCAAGGAAACCATTGATTGAACAGCCAAAGCTTCAGTAGTCTACTAGACTTCCTAGTATACATAGGGCCAGGTTTAAACACATTTTCAATAGGCTATAGCCTTTAATGTCTCTATTTTGTTTTTTTAATAAACTTTTATGTTTAGATTCTGAGATACATTTGATTGGATGTCAGTGAGTGTTGGTGTAAATAATATTGTATTAAGAATGGGGTGTCTGTCAAAGGCTAGTTAGTGTAGCTTGTAGACTATCTTTCTTTGAATAACGGTAGCCTACTCCCTATATCGTTCAAAGAAACCCTGAGCGCTCTGTTTTTTTGCAGCTTGGAGTTCCCTAACTGCAAACCACCTAGGTCAGGGGTTGGCAACCTGTGACCTTCAGCTCTTGAGCGCCTCTACAGTGGCTCCCTGTGGCTTTGATAAACAGAAGTGTCTTCTGATTTCACCAATATTCAAATTTATCCAGTTTATGCAAAATTGTGAGTTTACAGTAGCTGGGTATTAGGCTATATTCGGTTTTCAATCACCAGAAATTGCCATTTAAGTGCTTCATATAAAAAAAATCTTAACATTTCAATCTCCCCCTGGTTCAAAATCACTCCTACACTCTGGGGAAAAAGTGCAATTATTGTCATTCAGGCCTATTTAGTAATGTTGATAGGCTAACTATAATTAATTTATAGGATACGTATAATATATTCTGCGGCTCCTCCAGACAGATAAATATAAAACATTTTGGGCACAAATGGCTCTTTTTATAGTAATGGTTGTAGACCCCTGGACTAGGTTAACGTGAATGTGCGTAACACCGACATCTTCTGGCCATACACGGTAGTAGCTGATATCACCTGACATCACCGCCCCCACATTCAGCCTTCCTGTATTTGCTATGAGGACGTCATCCCTGTCTCAGTATAAAAACACCCTAGAGTGGGCGTAGTGTTTGATGTTTTGCAGTTGTCTAAGAAACGGGATAAACGTAAAATGGCACAACAAGCAAAATCAGGAGTGAATGGGGAATCCAACCTAAAAGCTGGTCATCCCCCAGCAGGTAGGTTTTGATATTTATTTGGTTTTACTTAAAAAGTGGACATCATTTCCCGAACATTTGTCCGGATGTTATGAAAACATTTACCCTAAAAGTTGGAGTTGTGTTTAACAGTAGGATGCCTTCGTAATGAAAACAAATGCAAATTGATAGTTGCACGTGGATACGTATTTGAGAGCACCGAGGTGAATTACTGGGAAGTGCGACATGCTGTATGTGTGCGTAAGCTTTTTTTACGTTGCTTATATAAATAACTACGCTATACTGCTGTCAGTATTTAAATTAAGTTAAAAATTTAGCTAGGCCTATAATTTGCAAGCACTACCTCTACGTTCCTTCAGAGGTAGGTCTGGTCTTTGCTGCACTCTTAATGACTTGCATGCATAAACTCATAAATCCTGACGATCTGGGCCTTTTACTTTTGTTGCCTCAAGTGTTAAACAAGTCTGCTCCTTACTATTGATTTGTTTAGTGTCTTGCTGATTTTCAAATGGTGCATTGTCCAATCATGGAACAGTTGACTTTTCATGTAACAGTGCTTTGTAATTAAGGTATTTCCCTGTGGGTCAATAGTGAAAGCTGCAGGTAAACGAGTTGCCAAGAAAGGCTTGGAAGAAAGTTCCACTCCAGAAAAAGATTCAAAGAGGGTTGATAAACCTAGGTAAGTGTGTGTGTGTGTGTGTGTGTACATTGAGTATTTATCAGAAATGCAGTTTAAATTGCACTGCATTGGATTACAATGTACAAACTCAATTGTTACAATTA
>JAODTR010083371.1:0-20376 GCA_025399935.1 Amblyopsis rosae | reverse complement strand
CATTGAGTATTTATCAGAAATGCAGTTTAAATTGCACTGCATTGGATTACAATGTACAAACTCAATTGTTACAATTAAAAGCAGTCATCTTGTTGTAGGTCTCTTGCTACCACCAACAGGATGCATCAAGTCAATGTCCTCCTAGCTGGACCGCTTGACAAGGTAAAATACTTAGCTTAACTGGTACTATGATGCTTGTTTGAGTATTCTGAGGGTATGGCTGTGGCTGTATGTGTAATGTGTTACTCTTGTTTCTCCTTCAGCTACTCCATGACTTCCCAGAGACTCCGGTTAGTGTGAGACACAGCAAATTGCGGCCCGCAGTGGAGAAGTCTCATACACACAGGACTTTCCTCATTCAGCAGCCAAAGAAGTTTTGAACTAGCATGCCACCCTTGCATGTCACACTTGGAAACCACAACAGGCTGTTACTATATGAGGGAGCAGGTAGATAGTCTACAAATGGCTGTGTATTTAAAAGGTTGAACCAAAACTTTCAAAAGCTAAACTGTTGCTTTGTTTGCAGATTGCTCACATCTTGTGGAGATGTGAAGAAATTATACTTTTCTAAAATAATGGAACTTCTGAAGTAAACCTTTTTAGTAGCCTATACGTTTTATAATTATCACGGAGCTAAAATAACACAGGCATGTTTGAAATTGAGGTTTGATTATGTGAAACCAGCTCATGCTGACTTCTCTTTGCTTGAATAAAGCCTTGCATTACAAAATGAGTGTTTTATGCAGTAAGTCGCTACAGCCACTAGGTGGCAGCATGTTTTCACTTTAAAGTATTGCACTAAAAGTAATCTCATTGTTTTGTATTTTGCTCACAATATAAATGCAATTAAAGGTATACATTTGATTACTTTAAACTGTATAATAGGTTTATTACAGTTTCAGGCAACCACACACTACATATGTATACAGCCTACTTGTAAGATTCTTTCTGTTTAAAAACAATTTCTTGTATTTAATTTTAAAATCACCATGGCAACATTTGTTATCACTGGGTATAAACAAACTTGTTGGGTTTCCATATTAATCAGGTAACCCAGTATTGGCTATGTTATCAATAACCACCATTTCTATGAACATAGTCCATCAGTGCTTTACTGCAATGGTTATCTATCACTACATTGATGTTTACCAGTAATTTAATAAGGGCAGGATCCAGTCTCAATATCACAGGGCTTTGAATAAAACACTGAAATTATTTTATTACTACCGGCAATTTATCAAAAATGTAGGTGGACACTAATGCCAGTGAGCTGGTAGTAAAGGAAAATAAAAATTCTATCCATAAGCTTGCAGGTAAATGGGTCTGTAACTCCATTTCATGTATGTGGGCTTGGAATGCATTGGCAGGGATGTGGGAAAGAGGGAGTAAATGGAGAGGACTGTATCAGATCAACCAGATTATAAAGAATTTGCTCTGGTTTCAAGCCTCTATTTTGGGTGGCTTGTATTAGCCTTTTTGATCTGTCTGTGCAGGGCTGCATGTGTGTGCCATGGAGAGCTTGCCTATAAGGGGCAGAACAGACAGTACTACCTTGAGGCATTTTCCAAAATGAGAAGCATTTATGGAAAAGAGGTTTTCCACCATCTGTCAGATTACAGCCAACGTCCATTCCACATTTTTGGGTTGGTCTGAAATTGGAGGTTTCCCTGGATTTGTTGACTGATACTTCCCCCCCCCCCCCCCCATTTGTTTTTAGGGCTCATTGTTCTATGAGCAATGAGTGAATTACAAAATATTTAGTCAATGAGTGAATATTTTGTAATTCGCTCATTGTTCTATTGAACAATGAACACCATATAAATAATATACATACACAGCAGCTTATAGTCAGCAAAGTTTATCACCTGTATCAAATCCCCTCAACAAGGTATGTCTGTGTGCCTGTACCCTGAATTATCCATAATATGTTTATTTGGGCAAATTAAAAGATTGAACTGCCAACAATGCAACCCCTGAAGTCTGTTACATTTATGTTGTTCACACATGCCATCTGTGTATGAAATGCAGAGACCTTTGCAGCCCTATTTGAGGAATGAAGCAGTTGGTGGTCCTCTGACTTGCAGACATTGTGCATTTTGCTGCCAGCGACTGCCCATTCCCAGACATCTGAAGAGCCTCACTGACCATGAGACGTCCACTGGACTGCTGAGAAAATACTAGGCTGCAGTGTAAAGTAAGCAGACTTCCCACAGAGGGGTAACGGACGGGGAGGTTTTGTGTGCCATTTTAGATTTAACTAAAATGAATCGGCTAAATGCAATTGGGTAAATATATCTAGGATAATGAAGTAGAAAGTAGAAATAAACAAAATATATCCACACATTTTTCATTTAATTTGTCACTCATGCTTATTTTGTAATTAGTTGGTAATTTGTATAATCTACATTACATTTTAGTATTGTTTCTAAATCATATTTCAATGTGTATTTTGGAAGAAAAACATTTTATTAATGTGTTAAATTAATGTTAAAAAGTGTAATTTATATTGTCGCCTCAGGGTGTCGCTATAGATCTGTTACGTGCATTTTTTTATGTAGCCAGGCTTAATTATCTTCAGCCAAAAATACATAATATTTGCCAGTGAATTGTCAGATTATAGGTATTTTAGATACATTATGTAGTGCTTAAATAAGCGACTTAAATATAACATAGTAGACCACACTAAATATTAAAAACCATGTAGCCTATGCGTGTCGCCTAGCTTGCTCCCGCTTGCATCCCTGATATTGTTTAACTCACGGGACTGCACTCCCTGTCCCTGCACTGCGCGGTTACCGATGCCTAGCTGATGCGCGCTCACTGAGATATGACCTCATGGAGTTAAGAGGAGGAGTCCGCCGTCTTACCCCTGTTTCATCTGGGATTCATGTGGAGATAAGCTTTGGGAAAACTTTTTGGAGTTGTTGGATATCCATGACATTTACCAGGTAACACATTTGACTTTGTCGATATAACACTTCATAATGTTCGGTCATTTATAAAATGTAGGACAATATTATTAGAGTTCGGGTCGAGGGGTAATGTTGGGACATGCCTGTCGAGGAAACGCTACACTACAGCCCGAACTAGAATGATTGACAGCAGCAATACAATGTGAAGTTATTCAATATAACTTGTCTTTTCTATTAAGAATGCCAAATGTATGTGTATGTTATGACGCCAGTTAGGCTATCTAGACAAACCTGAATTTATCAGAATGTAGACTATTATTTATTATTGTGACCTGCACGAGTGTGTAGCTCACAACTTTTCTACTGTATTTTTACCGTAATTTTTCACCATTGCTTGGTGTTATTTTACCAATCTTCATCATTCTCCTGGCTTATTAAATATTGAATCTAACTATATTTTATAAATGCTAACATTGCCATTTGATTTCAAAGGATCCCTGTAGGCTATGCTACTGTAAAAAACTTTACGTAAAGCTTTAAAGGCTATAAACACGTGTGGTTGACGCTGCTTGGAAATGCAGTTGATTGCACTTTAAGTGAAGAGTGTGGTAGTGGTTGTCTAATGTATGCTACTGTTGGCTATCTGTTTGATGCATAGGTTTAAGTTGTATTTTTGGATTAGATGTGGTGGTTGTGAAATCTGATGCCAACCCAGATGCACAAGGCCAACACTTGTTTGCCAACATTAGCAATTGAAGTTTGGCCACTGTTTAAAGCACTTTGTTTTTAGTGTATTTTTGTTAAAATTACCCAGTTGGCCAAGTTGTTCCCTTTCAAATTTCACCCAGTGGCCATGTGTGGTAATTACATGGAAGTAGGACTAGCGTCACAGTTTGCCTGGCTGGGAGACACATTCAAACAAACTGGCTGCTCTGACGAGCTATACTTTTAGCCATACGTTGACGTTTCCCATCACATTGGCTTAATCCTCCAACAGCACTGATATTACTACAATGCACGTATCCATTCAGTAATAGAGAGCAGGTCTTACAGACTTGCTGCATGGACACATAGTCCAGTTAGCTGTGTTGAAACCATAGCATAGGAGAGAGAGCCTTACTGGAGCCATTGGTTTCACTGGCAGCACTGCACTCATTCAGTTGCAGCCAAGATGAGAATCATACTTTCTTTGTGTATCACAATCACAAGTATTGTGTGAAGACCGATTCAAGATATTTACTGGCTGTGCTTTAGTGTGGTTCATTCTGGAATGTCTTTGAGGTTCATTGGTTGTGGGTTGATATGGCACAGATGATCTAAGCCAATGTGTTTTCCTTACCACAGACTTAATTATAGGCAGCTGTTTATTTGAAAACCAGGAAACATTGTCTAATATTTACGCTTGTATCCCATGTCACCTTGTGTAAGGGGGGTGGATCCTTAAGTTTGATATGCAGGATTCATACAGTAGCCAGACATCATCGCTAAGATGGTTTTATGAGCTGTTATTATTGTAGTGGTTTCATGAGTTTGTTGAGAAATAATAATTGTTGCAGAGGCATGTGGCCCCAAGCTCTTAGAGATGACTGAAAGAGGTATATTGTGTTTTTGAGTATCATGCCAAAACATCTGCCACAAGACAAATATATTTAACTGTTTGTCATAGATTTCAATCTCAAGAGCTCAATAAAAAAGGTAGATATCCTACAATATGTATCTGAATAAGATTCAATTCACCCCAATTCTTGAAGGTATATCTAATTTAAATGTTTTCCCTTGTGCATGGTTTGCAGCATCACACACATTATTAGATAACTACTCTATTGGCAATACATCATGCTCAATCTTTCCCTTAGGTGGAGGCAGTATCAGAATGGTTGCCTTACTATTTAATTGAAATGTAGAGTGACCTCATTAGCTACATATAGTGGGGGAACACCCATTTTTCTGGCCCGCCTACATGCTTTAATTAATATTTCCCCAACCAATGAGCCATTCCTCTAAACTGACACTGTTGATTTATTTTTAACAAATGTAGCTGTGACTTGTTTAGTGTGTGTGTTGCATGCGTAGTTGCCTGCTGCATCCATACTCAAAACATGTATTTCTGAAATTCCATTTCACAGCAGCTGTAGTTGATTAACAGGCATTTATAAACCCCCTGACCCAGAATGCTGCAGAGGGTTAGTTGGGTTCTGACTGCAATAAAAGCTGCATACCGCTCATGACCAGTGGGGTCATGAGAGAATTCCTAATGTGGAACCAACCAACTGTAGAATACAACTAAATTGTCAATGGGCAAAATGGCATGAGAAAACATGCTACAAAAGCAGGGCGCAATGTCATTTCTGTACCTTCAACAGCCACAAACTTTTTTTGTTTGCAGCGGCTGACTGATTTTGCTGTACTGTTTGACTTATTACAAAGATGTACGTTTTAACATTTAAGGTACATTTTATAAATTTTTTTATTTATTTTTTATGAATTTCTGTAATATCCCATTAGAGCCTACTATAGCCAATGTTATTGATAACATTTAATTTTCTTCCACTATAGTTAAAGCTATGAAAAAGGCTGCTACTTCTTAAGTGAGCCATGCTAATATTAAATCCATACTTTGTTAAGTGTTAGTGTGAGGATCTTATCTTGTCTTAACACCTGTGGAATGTGATCGGTTAAAATATTTTTTTGTAATGGGCATGCACACTTGCTTTGAATAAAATTGACATGTCTTAAGTTTAATTTGAGTAAAACATATGATTCTAAGCATTAGCATTATATATTTCCAAACTCATGCTCAATGAAATCTGTTTTGATGGATGGACTTCCTGTAGCCTTTAAACCCTAGATGTTAATGTTTGACGCTTGGCCTAATCACATACTGACTGCTACCTGTTTGAAACAAAGCTGTCCACAATATTCCAGATTAATACTGTAGAGTAATTTAATTGTTGTGGAACATTGACACCTGATTACAATTAAATACAGCGATTGATGCCAAGAAATAGATGATGATTTGTATTCAAGAGATGAGTGATGTTACCTAGTCTGCTGTATAATGTCTGATCCCTGATGATGTCATCAGCCTGATGATGTCATAAGCCTTTGTTGTTCTGTGACTCTGGGATACACTTCAGCTGCTGTCAATTTCCATATCCTGGGGTGTAATTATAAAGTAATGACAAGCCTGGCAGTGGAGATCAGGCTCTTTGCAGGGCTTCATAAGGTCCACTAGTGTTTATAGTGTTCAATAAAGAAGTCCCTCTCCCCAAGCAGCCAGGTTGCAGACTTGTTATCCTTTTTTTGTTTGTTTGTTTTCATCTTGAGCCATGAGGGTATTCACCCTCGATGAGAAACGTGTCTGTTATCTGAGTCCGATGCAAACAGGATGACCTCATTTAGTCTCCAAAGTAAAATGAGTCATTGCAGAAGTATAGTCATAAAAAAAAAGTAATTATGTCAATCTGGTTTCTTATGACTAGAGAAGTCGGAGTTTACAATAACACACCCCAAGCCCCAAGCTTTCTTGTCCTAAATCCTACATAATCATGTACATAAATGGCCTCAAACTGCCTGGCGACACAAAAAGCAGAATTGTATCAGATGAATGTCCTTTCAAATAACATATAATAATAAAAAATTATAGCCTAAGAAGTATTGTCATGAACATCCAGAAGGGTGTAGGGTGCAATACCTTGGACCCTAGACATGAGGAAGCTTGAAGAGTCTAGTGTAGTGTTACGTGAGTGTTCAAATAACTATACTATGAGTAGGAAGGGTGTATATAATGTGTGTGTGTGTGGTACTGTGGCTGGATAAACAGCTATACAAGGTTGTCTGTATTTCTTTTTCTCTCCATTCTCGTCAGTGTGAATAACACTTGGCTCAGAATGGTTTACACAGAGAGTGTGCCGGGCCATTCTTCCATATCTGCTTCTCTGCTTCCTCCTTCAGGGCTAAGGGCTGTGTTGTTCAGTAACTTACCATTGTTTCAAGCTCTTAAAATCACAGGCCTGGCAAGGCCTATTTCCTGCTCTTGCTGTGATTGTAGTATAATACAATGATAATAGCCCAGCCTAAAGTTCATGAAACCGTGTCTCTCTTATTTGCCCCCTCTCTCTCACTCTTCATCAAAACCCATTGGGCATTATTTGTGTAATTCTGGCATCACTTATTACACCAACTTTAAGACCAAGTTCTGGTGTGAATGTGTGTCGCTATGACAACAGTGTGAACATGTCAGGGCAGTCATTAATGTGGAATCACTGTTGAAACACTTTGTTTGGGCTGTTACCAGGCAAGAGGCAAGTGAACTGGGTGGAAAAGGGAAAAAAAAAAAAACTTGTGTGGAAGAGCTGAGATCCGATGAAGCTGATGTTTGCGCTCACCATTGTCTGCTTTCTGACATCTGAGGACAAAGCAGGTTCTAACTCCGCTGTGGGGAAATGCTTTCCCGCCAGAAGCAGTCAGTAAAAACAATCCAATTTCTGTTCTATATATAGCCGGCCCTCTCAGATGACTGTTGTGTATCTGGCCACATTAACCATATGTCACTTCTTGTATTGTTGCAGGTAATGCACTATTACTCCTTTCAACCTGTATGGTTACGCACAGCCTACTTTCTAAAGGTGATGGAGGGGACATGGGGTCATTGGCATGTGTAACATTTGGTTTAAGTATTTAAATAAAGAGTTACTCTAAAATGTTAGAGAACCACTGTTTTTAATCATCAACCATGAGCCGTCTCATTTTGAGGGGATGTGGCTCAAAAGGGAGAGCCACTGGCTTAAACCACACTGCTGTTTCTCTGGGAGATGTGCAGGCTTTCTGCCGACTGCTGCAGAGCAAACGCTGAATAGTCAGTGTCTGCTCTTGTCTATTCAACCAGTGTGTGTACACACAATCCCAGCCACACTGGGATTTCAGCCGCTCTGTTCCAATATGGAGTTTGCTTTCTAAGGGGCCCTAACTTTAAGTAGAATGCCCATACTCGACTTTAAACCCCTCTGATGTACATAATTCTGACGGAGGTCTTGACTGACCTTTATGTTGCCCTTGCTGCATGCCATGGAACATAACATCCTCTTGAGGAGATTTTCTCACAAAGGTCATTAATGTGACCTTGATAGAGCTTATCGCTGTTTGATTTAAAAAAAAAAAAAAAATGTTATATATATATTTTTTTTTTTGTTGTGCTGTTGTTGTTGTAAAAGCCACCCGTTGATTTGATTAACTTCTTAGGGATCAGATGTCATAAGGGTTCTGATGGCAAGGGATAGCCTCTGCATACCTCACATAATTCAGACTTGGTCACTATGTTACTGCTCATCCAGAGAGATAAATAATATAGCCTGTGTTTTTATACATTTTTAACTAGTGTGTTCCTGTTACACTCATAGTTTAACACAAATATGTTATGCATACTACTGTATTTGGACTACTACCACATACAGTGCATGGCTGTGCATGTGGGAGTCTTTGTAGGGAACGCAGGGAGGAATTTATCATGTTGGCGCTTTGACTATCATGAGGGCCTTTTTAATTTCCTCTGCTTTAAACTGTTTGTTGTTACTGTGGAGATGCGCAGCCAGATCCCACACAGCAGGCCTACTGCCTGTCACATTATTGTTGATCCACTTTATTAAGCAACACTGTTTTACATGATGTTTTTATAACAGCCAAGGGGCTCTTTTTGAAGACCTCTGTATACAGTAAAAATGTGTTATGCTGGATATTTAGTAGGTCATTTATTAGTGATGGTTCGTTACCGTAGTATGTATACTATTTTGACCGTTATTTAATTGTGCCCTTTACATATTTGTACGGTACAAATCTGTAAAGGACACACATAAATCACAAATTGTACCTGAGCTGGTTGTCACAGCCTATTGTTTGATTCCAAACCCCTGTGGTATCAGATGCATTAAACTTGTTTTCCCTGTTTTATAGTAGGCAGAGAGAAAGATGAGAGAGAATCAGCTGGAAATGTGATCCTTGGTGAGAATAAAGACTAGTGCACAGAATGCATTTTTTGCACACTGCAGCAGAGCAGAAATGGAAAATAAGAATAGTTTAATAGGTTAAAAGTTTGAGAACCACTTCTCCACCTATGCAAACCCGTGCATGTCACTAGTCTTCCTAATTACAATAAGATGGAATATTGCAGGTGGAGCAAGTACAGAGCAAGAGGCTACAAATGCATCTCTCATCGTCATCTCCTGTTTACCACGGCTGTGGCAGATGCACGTAAAGTCTCGGGTTCTGAGCCTGACAAAATGCTGAGCAGTGTGAGGATGAGACGTATTGTCATGAATTTCCCCCGGCTGAACGCAGCCCTAATCCACTCTATTGTACATTCATTAGCAGTCGTCTTCCTGCCTTGTGGGGGTTTTGAAATGCCATGGGGTAACGATTTATGTAAATGGCAGTGATGCATTTTTTTGGGGTTGAGGAACATTTTATTGAACACCGTGTCCTTGCCATTAGTAGTCTACAGTATGTTTATCGAATGGTAAAGCTTCTTTTTTTTTTTTTTTGAGAAGTACTAATCATTTGGTTGAGAATTACCTATACTAAAACATCTGTTTCAGTCTGGGCAATGCAAAACTCAACCAAACCGGTATTAAAGGCAAGCTGATGTAAGGCAACTGTAGCTTTTATTTCTGCCGATCACATTTCTGACAGAAAAATAGACCATATGTGGTAAAAACGCAGGATTCTTTGATGATGCTGTAGTCTAACGAATAAAGATTGTTTCTTTCCGCAGTCTAACCTGATGATGTTGTTTCCCCTTGGTGATTTCATTAATCATACAGTATTACTTGAATACTACTTTAGAAGTTATATATGTATTTGTGCGGGAGACATCCTATAGGTTTTGAGGGTCTACAGGGATCTGTCAGAAAATACCTCACATGACTCACCCTTCAGTGATGCAGAACATTCAATTGAAGTCCTTGGGAGAATTGATCGATTTTATCTTTCACAGCCACTCTAGCAGGATGCCTAGTTTCTATGGCCTAAAGTTAGACACTGGTGTTTTGTTTGTGAGAAGGGATGGCCATATTTGGTTGTATTCATTCCTCTCATTTTCTATGTGGAATGATTGAGCAACATTTCTAGTAAATACTCTGTAACAGCCTATTTAAAAAATTTTTTAAAACAAGCAATAAACATTCCTAAATACTTAAGTAGGCCTAACTATAAAACAATATTAAAAATAATAATGTCCTTCCTATTGTGTGTTTCATAAATTTTAATATCAATCCCTGGCCCTAAAGTATGCCTTTAGCCTATTTCCAGGATGTTATTGCAAATAGGAATGTGCCTGGTAATAAGCTAAATGATATCCTAAATAAAATGTAGGCTAAATGCTAGCCCACATGTTCCAGGCCATTTCTCCCCACCTGTTCCATTTACAACGCAAACTAACGGGAGCCAGAGAAGTTAAAGTTTGAACACACATAGCTGTGCAAACATCAGCAGGCAATGCTGTACAGTATGTGCCCCAGTTTTGGAATTCCTACTATGTAAAGCCTTTACAAAGGCCCAAGTGCACAGCATCAAATAGATGTGTAATTCATAGCATTTGACAGGGGGGTTTCCCTCCACAACAAGATGGCAGAACATTTTCTATGTGAATTGGGGGTGCACGATATTGATAAAATGTGATATTGCAATGTTGATAATGAGAATTGCAATATTAATGTAGATATTTTTCACTGTAATTATCAACATGTCATATTGGACTTGTACAACAGCAGTAATTCCAAGCTATCGACGACGAGGCGTTCTTTTTGGTCACTAATGTTTCCTCTTCGATCTCTATTATGTCATTAACTTCCTCAGCCACACATCTTACCGTTCAGTCTAAATCAAACACAACTAAGCCAAAACAGCCGATAGACGCATCTCTCCACAAAATAAACTGACTATTGCGTAACGTGATATTGATAACAAACACTGAGTCGATATATTGTGCATCCCTAACGTGAATTTAGTTTCGGAACATTGTTTCCACTCCACCACTGTGCTGATAACCAGGCAAGATTTGATAGTTGTGTGGGAAATCTGCCAAGTCACCTAAGTGCCAGTGGTGAAGTATGAAACGCTTGCTTTCTCATCCCCACGTAAAGCTTCTGCACGCACACTAAAACGTTTTATTGTGAAATGATGTGTGACGAGCCCGTGTGCACGCACCCGTGTGTAATGTATGTTCTGACCCACCGAGGAGAAATATCTGTATCGAGTTAACTTTACTGCGTACCTTGAGTGAGAACAGAGGTTTTTCGTCTTTCGTTGTCTTGTGGCCATGCTTGATTTATATTTCTTTTAATTCTTTTTCTTGCAGGGGGGTTATAGAGAGAGTTCCAGGAAGCGCACGATGTTCAAGGCAGTGCTGAAGAAGAACAGAGATGCAGGGAAGGGGACCAAGAAGGAATCTGGTATGTTGGAGGGGATGGCGGGCGGGGGTGTTAAAGGGGGGGCCAGCCCACAACAAACGTCGCATCATGGAGACGTGAAAGCTTCGTGCTCAACACCCAGTACAGCCACTTCAGCTTTACTGCTGCACTCCCGTGCCCTGTAATAAGCCACCACATTATGTTTACACAATTATTCTTGACACTGGTGTAGGAGTGGGTGGTAGACCGTAGACCCACCACTTGGTTAATTGTTCAAATGAGAGGTTTAAAGGGGCTTATCGTGAATGGGTGTAAACAGTAGAGTTAAGATGAAAGCGCATGAGCCGCGCTACAAGACTTGCATGGTAAATGTGCTGTCATGGCATGTGAGAGCATAAATGTATACGGTAATTTAACTCCTTCTCACCACAGGCTTGTGACATTTTCTGCAAAATGATGTCGTAAAGCTGTCTGCGTCATGCTAGTTTCTGTCTGCGCCTCTCGCTCCCCCTGTATCCTTTCTGCGTGTCTCTCACTCTCTCTCACACAGGCGTGTTCCTCCATGACTATTTGCAAGTCACCTCAGCAATAGACCGCTGACTCTTCTAGCCGCTACACAACGGCCTCCTTGGTTTATGTGCCTTTACATGACACACAGGGGGCGTGCAAATGCTGTACCCTCTGGCCTAGGCTCGCTTTACCACCCGCCCGAGGCTGCCGGTCGCTCGGCGATACAGTAGCTAGTAGCTACATGTTTCACAGGTCTTTGTCCACACTGGCGCTTTATCCTTTCATCGAGAAACCATCAGATTTGCGATCAGGTCATGACTTGTTTCAGTCAACACTTTGCAGCGCTAATAAAAAGGGGAAAAATGAGAGGGAGAAGTATCAGGTCTGCCCTGCTGAGACACTGGCAACCTCCAGCACTAGGTTACATGAGACACACACACACACACCCTCCCCAAGCCCTATGGTAGATCTCTGCTGACAGACACATAGCTCTGATCTCTGAGGAATTTTACGTCTCCTTCAGCCTGTGATGTAATATGGCAGATAGTCATCATAGATAGTCAGTCAGTCAGTCTCTCTCTCTCTCTCTCTCTCTCATATACAGTATGCACACATACACACACACACACACACACACACAGAGGCAGTAATACCATATTCCTGTTGTGTTGGCAGGGGGAAAGTTAATCGCCGCAAGCTGGTCCTGTATTGTTTCCAATTGAGTTGTTGAAACCTGTCGTGTGTGTGTGTGTGTGTGTGTGTGTGTGTATCACTTTGAGAACAGACAGCATCACTGTACACCGTTCAACAGAGAGACACACACGCACGCACGCACGCACGCACGCACGCACGCACGCACGCACGCACACACAAACGGAAGGCCATGCACAGGTTAGAGCCGTGCAGAGTTTATAGCAGGATTGGGCTCCTTGTTCCTAGCCCTTTTCTTCCAGTTGGACCCCATCCGTCAAGCCCGAGCAGGCCTTTCTCTTTCTTATGAGACAATAAAAAGACAGACACTCCTCTCTGTTATTATCCAGTCAGCTTTATCTGTTGTCCCTGAGATGGAACGGTTAGTGAGGTGCCACTGGGGCTACAGAGGAGAAATCAGCATTGGGTGTCTTTTGTGATGTATTCTGAAATGGGTGTTGATTACAGTGCTAATATTCACTGATTGAGGTAGTGCAACAATGAAATGGTCCATGCTTGGGACAAGAGCATCACCCAGACCACTAGACTATCCCACCGCAAGTTCTCATCGGAAAGATGGAACATTTCCTTACGTCAAGTGTAGTAAGTTCATATCGCAAGTAACTTATTTTAGTTTACAAGGTTTGGTAGGCTTATTGTTTTTTTTGTTTTTTTTTAAACCAGTCAGCTGTTCTAACACGTGTTTTTATAGAGAAAGTTAGTCTAAGTGGTGTAATGTACTGCCATGCACATTATTTTTTCTCTTCCTGGTTGTCTCTGAAAATCTATATTTGTAAATGTGGCTGAAATGGGGTTAGGCTGCTACTACTACAGCAGCTTTGCTGCCATAGTAATTAAATTGGGTAAGCTGCAGTATAGTTAATGCTCTTTGAGACAGGATAGGCCCATATTGCACATAAAATATTCACTGCACCCTCTGTTTGGCTTGAATAAATATTCCATTATGCTATCTGGCACACTGGTGCAGTTTATTTGCCTGCTGTATTTGCTATCCTCCTGTCACATTTAAATTGAATGTCTGAATTAATATTTTAAGATATGGTTAGAGGTTGATACAACATTGCTGTCAGGTTGGGTGTTTTTATCAGTATAGGGTGACTTTAACATCATGTTTGTGTGATTATTTGACATTTGAACTTAGGCTTTTACTTTTACAATCTGAAATGGCTTCTGTCCTATCTAAATCATTCCTTCCTGTAATTTGGAATCTAATTAATTCATTACAAATAGTTCTGTGATTCGTTATCACATAAATGGGGATTTAATTCAGTTTCTTAGTCATGGTTGCTTTCTTGTGGGCAGGCTTTTCCTGCTAAGAACTGTAGGATGGAGTCCTTTTATATAAACCTGCTCAGCAATATGTAATGGAAATTGGTGGGAGGAAAGACCTTGATAATGTTATAATTGCATGATAGCTCAGCATATGTTACTCATGACATGGTGACTAAGGGCTTGAGGCACCATTAAAGAAGGAGGCAAGGAAACTTGTCTTCATTGCCAGATACCTCCACAGTCATTAGCTTTCCTTTGGGATCCCTGCATTGCCAGGAGCCACAAACGCGTAGTTTGCTAATTTAGTCTTTCTCCATTCCTCCACCACTCTTCCCTGTACTCTACATCTGCTCCCTCCATAGTTCCGATCTGTTAGGAATATGTTTGGAATTGGCCTTTATAATCCCTTTCTGAGTACAAGTTTATATGATTCAGCATTCCGGAAGTGGATAACCGTTTTGCCGTTGCAGTTCCCTTTTGATGTAAACACTTTCTTAGAAAGGTCAAACTGCCAGCAGACCTCGCCGACGTTAATGGATTTGGGGTTCAAGGCACTGGCAGCACAGAGGATTATATTGGGTCTGTCTTAATTGGCGTTCTCTTTGAGGATATAGGTTTCTCTGGTTTTATTTAGTTTCACCTATTAACCACTTGCTAATTTATACCAGACATTGCCATGCGTTGTCAGTGGGTGGGACAATTTAAAAGACATTTGTGTTTGTGAGAATTGTCCCACCCTAGTCTGGTTTCCATCCCATGTTATACATCTGGCCGTAATTCCTGACATCACTGCTTGTTACAACTGGATTAAAAACCAGTCACAGTAGCTCATAACACATCTCATCGCAGACGGTCTGATTGTTCTCTTAATTCATTGATGGCATTTCAGTGCTGTTGCTTCACACAGCTGGACTGAAATGACACCAGTGGCTTGTCAACCCTCTAATCACGTTTCTTGGACAAACACTGTTAAGATCTATCCATTATGAGTGAGGGCAGTTCCAGACAGAATTGGGAATCCCCCTTATCAACCATAATATGTGACGTAATATGACAAGTGATTGTTGTCACCTGTGCTACTGCTACCAAGTCAGCACGTCCCTGTTGAGTAGAGTTTCTGTGGGGATGATTTCCCTTTTCTTTGCATTCCCTCAAACAGAGGTGCCTACTCCCAGTGCCTGTTTTGTGTCTTATGTGTACTGATCTAGTAGTCACACCATCTTCAAACTGCAGCATCCCACGGCATTTGGATCACCAGTTTGTGATTGTGTTTAGCCTGTGTCTGATGCCTCTGGAGCTGCTCCCTCGCTGACTTGGGCCTGCTACTCTGTTGGCTGGCCTGAATGACACAGCTGCCAGACAAAGATGTCTTGCCTGTTGTGGCTGCCCAGTGTTAATCACACCGCCATTGGCTGCCATGCATTCTCAGAAGCCGACAAACCGTTTCAGCTGTTGTGCCCTGCTCCCCCTCTCCCTGCCCCTTATGTCCACAACTAACTAACTCGCACGCACACACACACCAGTTGGCAGGGGCTCGTCTGAGTGTTTCTGTCGGTACGGAGACGGGAGCCATGCACCTGGTGAGACGACAAGGCAACGGCTGCCCTGTCGCTGACCTGTCAACGCCGAGGGGGCTCTGTCTATGGGCCCTGTTGCACATCTGATGCATGTCCAGCATTAGACCTGCTGGGGTGGTTATTAGCCTGCAGCGTGCGATAGCCATGACGCCACATTCATGTTTTGGATTAGCCAGCTCTGTGCGAATAGACAATGGGCTTAGTCATCGAAATATGAGTGGGTGATTGGCCAAAAAGTAGATGTCATCGTACTGGTGACATTTGTAAATGATAAGGATGATTACAGTTTGTCTGAAGACACCTGGGCCGGCGGTCTGAATAGCAATGTTGTATCCAGATGAAGAGCCACATTGACCTTTCCCTCAAAGATCATCACAGCTGGGAGCTTTGCTCTTTAGACTAAATGTCCAAAAATAACCACTCTTGATGGAAGGGAGTACTGAGGATAACTGTGTGCTGTGTTGTTATTAGCGGGTTCCACTCGGTTGAGTTTTAATTGTTGTTTAAGTGAACCTTCTTCAGAACGGGAATGACCTCATTTAGATCTCAGTAAATTTAAGATGAAGTATTCAGTTAAGCGGATTGGTAATGTTGTGTGGATTTGGTACGGATTTAGTGTGTGTGTGTGCTGTCCTGGCCTGGCCTGTTGTCTCAGCTGTGATGGGGACTGCATGCCGTCTGAACAGTTTTATTGTGTTGTGACACAAAACGGACAGCAGAGGAAATTTGTTACAGAGAAACCGTTCTTCTTTCTCTTAATCATTGTTTATTATGAGCAGTGTATTCTCTATTAGCCTACCCATGGTTCTGTAAATTGGAAATATGTCGGTGCCAAAGAAGCAAGACGGCACCTTATGGCCCTTGACATCAAGGTGTCTCCGGAGGAATGATTTCGACAAGGGTAGTCGACATAGCAGGGATGTTTTTCCTCTTTCCTGAAATCTTGTTGCTTTTCGACCGCCTGCATGTGTTTAACATGAGGAATGATTACCATTTGTGGAAACACTTTATTTGATACACAGAATATGTTGGCAGGTGTAAATCAAAACAAAAAATAACTGACGTTAAGTTTGGTTAGCCACTCATAATGTTATTTTTATCTAACAAACAAAAGGCCTAATAAATATTACTTGTAAAACCACTGTTACCTAGTGGTCTTAAGTAGTTTGGGCAATTAAATGTTTCATCTTTTCCCAGCTGATTTGAGTATTAAACTAAACCACCCAGAGTGCTTCCTTTACCCTTAAATAAACATCTCTCCCATTCTTTAACACACAGTAAATTTTTCAGGCAGTGTCGTAGAGCCTCAGCAGAGCTATATAATCTCCTATAATCGTCAGTGCTTTGAAATGAAAGCGTGCAAGTTTCTTTTGACAGCAGGTGATGGAACGCAAAACCATCCTGTCCATCTATGTTTGTGAAGCAATCACTGTTAATCCTAGTTTGTGAAGTAAGGAAATGTGATGTCATGTGATCTTTTTCCTGGTAATGGCTTTGTCTCAGCCAGGCACCTCCATAAAGTACAATGTCTGTAATTGCTTTGGTTTTCCCCCAAAAAATAAATTCCAAGAAGGCTTTTGAAAGAATGTGACAAAATGTTTTAGTACTGGTATTAATGTTTAGTAAACAAGTTCTAGTTTTAATGAATTAATAAATTTTCAAACTCAAAGTGTTGCCCATCCGGCACTCATTTAGGGTCCGTTATTTAGCATTCTGGAGGTATAATGCAACTGTGTCTGGGAGTGTGCCTTTTTTGAGACCTCCAATGTCAAGACAATTTTGGTCTCTGTGCACAACTTTATACCAGCCTCCTCAACAACCACAGACATGTTCAGAATAGCTTCCTCCCTCTGCCGCAGTTTGAGGGAACTCCTTGATGGACCTCTTCTATGGTAGGCGTAGTTTATAAATGACATTTTCATGTTTTAGAAAAATAGCTATTTGGTTTAAAACAGTAGTTTAGTTTATAGTCAGGTGAAAACATGTTGCTTGGTTTTGTTTTGTCCACCTCAGATTCATCATACGTTATTTTTTAAATTTCTTAAAAAAAAAGGTTTTTAAATCTTATCAGATTCTACAAGGTCAGTGTAGCTGCAACTGGGTGTGGTGAAAGCAGGACAGGAAGCATTGAGTATAGGTATGTCAGTACAGGACATGTTCAGGGTCTTATATAGCGCCATTTCCTTAGTGGCAAAAGGAGGAATTTGTAAACAAACCACCAAGGTAAACTTTGCTTTCATAAATCTGAGTTCAAGTCTTAAACAGATGCGCTTTCAGGAAGCCACAGCATGGCTAGACCACAGACTGTCCACTGTATGTGGACCACACAGGACAGAGACTGAGGTTGAAGTACTACAACATACTGTCTATACTGACACATGCGCACGTATGCAACCACAACATCCATTTTCTGTTGTGCAATCACCATGCTTTGATATTAGTAAACCATAATAACTAGTGCTCAGACCATAATGACTGACTTCTTTGTCATTAACTCATAGTTTTCCTTTTTGAAAAGCAGTTAGTACTGAAAGCTTCAAGCTTATATTATAGCTATTGTAAATAAAAGGAAATATTTGATGCACGTGAATTTAATAAGGTTAGCATCGCTAGAACGAAAGGGCTTCCTCTAATTAAAAAAATGTATACGATACCTGTTGGCAAGATATACACTTTCTACCTTTCAACATTCTATATTTAGATGCTTGGATTATATATTCATGAAATTCTGGAAATAAACAATGTCCTTGTACAAAGGATTCCATTGGATTACCCTGTAGACTTGCGCCAGTATCAAAGCACTGTGCCGCCAGCAGGCAATGATTAGCAGGGCGTAGCTCAAACCACATCTCTTCTAACACACACACACTCACACTCAAACCTCAGGTGTGTCCACATGAGGCCCACCCTGTCTATGCCTCCTTCTATGCGTCTTCTGAAAAGCTAAACATGGCTACTTTGTGAAACAACCCTGTCGTACTCATTATATCATCATCCTCCTCTAAAATCCCAGTGGCTACAGAGGAGTCATTATCCTAAGCAAAACACGTTTTTCTGAATTGTTAAATGATTTAAATGTAAATGCCATGCCAGTAGTCCTTTTTTATATTTTTTGGATGCTAAATGTGTTATAAAAATTGACTAGGGTCATATGCGACACTGCTTCCTGACCAGTGGCCGCTGGCTGGGAGAACTGGCTCCCAGAGGCTCGCTGCCTGCCAGAACACCGGCTGGTGAACGGCTCTGTTTCTGCCCCCCCCCCGCCCTGCACTTTGCACCGACGCCGTTGCTGCAGTGACGGAAGGCTACAGATCCAACGAATAGCAGGACTGGCTGGGAACGGGATGATCTTATCTCCGAAGCAGCAGCTTAGCCAGAACGTTATCTGCATTTGTTTTCCTCATCTGAGAGGCCGATGGATTTGTCTCAATACTTCAAAAGGGAGGCATAAAACCTCTTGTCAACGAACATCTCAGGGTGTGCTTGGATGTCTTCTGAAGGCTGATCGTGGCTGTTGTGGCAGTTTGTTGGATAGAGGGGTCAACAGGCCACATGCTTGTCTAATTATAGCGTGACCTGCAGACAGACACATTCCATCTGTCTGATTTCCCTGTTGGTTTTCTACCTTCTTCACATTCACTCACCACTAGCTGCCAGGAGGTAATGTGTTTCTATCAGCGTAATGCCATTTTCTGCCCTAAATGATCTTAATCTACACTTTAAGTGTGACTGACTTCTCTGTAGAGGATAATGGTGCCATTTTCTTTTGTATACAGTGTCGAACATGCGTCATTACAAGTGCTTGCAGTTGCTTGCAGACTTCTATTTCTAGCCACACTCTCATGCCTTAATGTCTCACAGCGTCTAAGCTTTTGAAGAGTCTGTGCGGTGCGTTGTGAAGACCTCTGCACAGGATCTTGGGTGGGGGCTCTTTGCTCTGCTCCCTGAATTGAGGCTGCTGATGAATGCGCTGCCATCCCTAGCTCAGGAGGGTTTGGGACGGGATGAACTGCTGACCTCGGCTCCTTTTGTACCGCGCCTCAAAGGAGGAGGGGGATAATGCTTTCTTCAAGGAGGGGAAAACCACCCGGCATGCTCCCTCTTCAAATTTGCCTCGTTCTCATTCCGCAGAAGTGCTCATTTAGGCTTTTGTGTACTGTGTAGGTACCTAAACGTTTATATTTGGCATTTCAGCTGAAGACAGGCTAGTTAGTCAGGGCCAAGCCTCAGCACACCTGGAAGAAACCTGTTTAATATCAGTGGTGGTCTTTGACATTACATGGTTCTTGTTTAAAATCCCATAATTAATGATCCTAGAGGTTCTTCTTCTAGAGGTTCTTCTCATCCCCATCACCCCCACGAAGCACTGTCAAAGTGCAATACAGCTTCATGCCAGTCTCCTATGAGTCCTATTCATTATATAAGAAATTAGTTGGTCAACAATAATATTTTGAGGGCAAAACCATTACAAAATAAAGAGAACCAGGCATTTGGTTACACTAATCCCGGCAGAGTTGTCAGTGACATTGATTTACTAAACATGGCACAAAGCGGTGTGATTTTTGTCCTGGCCTTGCCTGTTTGCTTATAGGATTAGGCCCTGTGATTGTGACAGAATGGGGACTGCCTTTGTGCACACTTTGTGTCCATTCCATGTCTCTGACAAGGTCGTTAGCTAAGATTTCCAGTTGACTATTGGCTAGCAGTGTTCTCATGACCTCACCTGGCCCCCAGAAGAGGCTCCGCCTAATGATCTGTGATAATGGCAATCCAAGTTGTTAAACCCATCTCCTTGGCAACCCGGCCAGCACTTCAGTCACGCAGTAATTAGTGCATTGTGCATGGCTCTCATCCGCACTTATTAGAAATACCATCCATCCATCCATCTTCATCCGCTTATCCAGAGTCGGGTCGCGGGGGCAGCAGCTTCAGCAGGGGACTCCAAACCTCCCTTTCCCGAGCCACATTGGAAAGCTCTGACTGGGGGATCCC
>JAODTR010083360.1:0-14603 GCA_025399935.1 Amblyopsis rosae | reverse complement strand
CAGTCTCCCTGCCACGACACGTCAAGAATTTATCGCACCATGTTCGTCTAGTCTGACATGGTAACAATCGTGAGAGACAATAAAGTCGTGTAGTGGATACCCGGCATTAAAGTTTAGTAAGGAGGGGGCAGCTTTAAAAGGTTTTTAGACCATAAACTGACAGGTAGACTAGGCTACATCACCAAATCATTTTATTTGAGTTTTAACACTCCTGTAAGGATATCATGAGGACAAAGTAGTGAGATGTGGCCCCATGAGTAAGCGTTTTTCCCATTTGCTAAAATTGCAAAGGGAGACAAGATCAGACAAAACTAGTCCGTGTGTGTGAGTGAATTTCGTCAACTAGACATGGGGAAATTTATCAGTGAATGCTCTTATTTTACTGTGTTAGCTGTTAGTTTCAGACATTTATCTATTCAGCGGCTTGCAAATGTACTGTATACAACTACTGTTCATAGTATGTTTGAAAACTTGTTGTATGTTGTTAAATTTGTTTTAGGCTGCTTCTTCGTTGCAAGATTTTAATCAACGAGACTACCACATGCTTTGCATAAATAAATGTAAAAAATGTAGTCGATTATATATATCTTAAAAAATTTAGTCGATTTATATTTAGCTTATCTGTCTGTTTTATATCACTCTAGCCGCTTGCCTGTTTTCCATGATTCATAGTTTGTTTATTTATTTATTCTTATTTTGCATAGATTTAAATTTTTATTGTATAGGATACAGTAGAGCCATGGAAAGAGAGAGTTACACCAACATAAGTTCGACATTTTCAACGGTCACATGGTTCACAGAGACATAAAACAGTTCCAGGAAGTGCTTGGTGGGCAATTTCAATCGATAAATACAGATACATAACTGCCATCTTTGGTAATTAGTAGTCAATAAATGCACAGATTTACATTTACAATATAATTTCTAGGGTATTTTTAGTATTTAGGCTAACGTCCGAGAACTATTTTGAGGCTCCACGATCCGCCATTGCTGTGAAAAAAAACAAAAACGGTACATTGGAGTGAAAGGAGATGACACAACTCTCTCTTTACATGGCTCTGGGATATGGTAGAGAGAGACAGGAAATGAGTGGGAGAGAGATATTGGGAAATGGCCGTGGGTCGTATTTGAACCCCAGTCTCCATACGGGCCGCATCTCCAGCTGTCTCCCATGATATTGGTCTGATAACCTGCATGTGTCTGTTAACTTGGTGCTTTCCTGTTACAGAGCAGAGAGTAGAAGATGTGAGACTTATCAGAGAACAGCACCCTAACAAGATCCCTGTAAGTTCAAGCACACACTCAGACAACATGCAAGCTCTCGCTCCGACATAAGCATACGCAGCGTAGCGTGGTTTTACAAGCGATCTTTGTACACGTGAACTTTTTCCAACGTGAACCTTTTTATTTGCACATCAAACCTGCGCTATCTGGTGGGTTATGCGGTGCATGCATAGTGCGCACAGAAGGGCCATGCATTTTTCACTGACGGCATTTCCTTCCACAAGTATTTCTGACTGTTACAGTCAGAGTTGGGCTATTTAAAGCATTCATACATATTCAATGTCTTGCAATTATTTTATTACATTTAGTTAAATTACGTGTTTGTATTCCTTGCTCTCTCTTTGACACTTGCTAACGGGCTTGGGCTGCTATGGGGTTGCTAGCGGGTTGCTAATGGGTTTGGGCTGCTCAGTGAGATGTCAAACCAGCCACATGCTGCTTTAGACAGGTGTCTGCTCTACCTTCAAGACAGCACACACACACACATGATAACAGCTGCTGAGCTCAGAGTAGATAGAATATCACCACAGCTTTCCATCTGTTGTCTTTTTAAATACGGCTTCCCCTCATCCACACACACACAAGGAATCGCTTTAAGTTGCCGCGCCCGTCATGGGGTTGTATTTCCTCTTGTGTGTGTGTGTTTCCTGTTTTCTCTTCTATAAACTAATTTGTCGAGTCATGACAAATGCTCTGCCCAGGGGCAAGAGTGTCACTGTAACATAACTCCACAGACGGCCATATTAAAGCTATATCGGAGTGACTAACGCAAGGGCATGACTTCATGTAGCCCTTTAAGTCAAGCTTATTTATTTATTGTATTGTTTTTATGTATAGCCCTTTTCTGTGATAGCACGTTTACAATGTGCTTTTGCTGACCGGGCAAACCAAACACAAAGGGACAACAAGGTTAAACATACACATGTGTTTGTGTGTGTGTGTGTGTCAGGTGATTATTGAGCGGTATAAAGGAGAGAAACAACTCCCCATACTGGATAAGACCAAGTTCCTGGTACCAGACCACGTCAACATGAGCGAACTCATCAAAATAATCAGGTAGAGAGCTCTTCTCTTTTCTATTTTCTCTTCTCTTCTCCTCTCCTGACCTCTCCTCTCCTCTCCTGACCTCTGATAACCTCTCTTCTCCTCTCCTGACCTCTCCTCTCCTGACCTCTGATAACCTCTCTTCTCCTCTCCTCTCCTGACCTCTGATAACCTCTCTTCTCCTCTCCTGACCTCTGCTAACCTCTCCTGACCCTTCTTCACGTTTGTTTTTCCCATCCAGGCGACGTCTCCAGCTGAACTCCAACCAGGCCTTTTTCTTGTTGGTCAACAGCCACAGTATGGTTTCTGTGTCAGCACCCATCTCAGAAGTGTATGAGCGCGAGCGGGACCAAGATGGCTTCCTCTATATGGTGTACGCCTCGCAGGAAACCTTTGGCTCTGCGGTGACCTCCCAATGAACAGGCTTGCTTCTGTGTTTGATCTGACCCCTTGACTGGACAATGCTACCGTTAGCCCTGCCACTTCGACGTTAGTCTTGACCCCTCATTCTGTTGCTGTCTCTCCTGTAGCACGCACACATATACGAAGGGACAGCTTAAACATGAAGGACGGGTGTAGGGCTTTAGTTCTTGACCTGGTTTCACACCAACTCTGTTCTTATCCCCTCATTTAAAACAACTGATTAAATGGTGGTTGTGTTTTATGTATTAGGCCTTCTCAGGGCCAGCGAGCATAGCCACTGACCTTTAATCCGGAGTATGAAGCACAACTTCATCAGTGGTGTTTGATTTACGGTCATGCAGTCAGTTATAAAGTGATTTTACTCAACAAGTAATGTCTTTGACTCAGGCCACGTCCTTAAGTCTCTCTCTGTCCAGTTTCTTATTATCCAATATGGCTAATTGCCACAATAACTCAACGTTTTGTCTGGGTTTTGGTCCTTCACCACTTATGAAACCGGGTTTGGTGAGCAAGTGTAAATGCACGTGTTAGATGTGTTAGTGATTTCTTTCACATGCTATACTGTAGAAATTTCATATTTGCCACAATAAAAAAAGAAAAACCCTACAAACTTCTGTTGAGTAGGTTTTAGAGGTCCAAAGCTGCATGTCAATCGTGCGTTTACCTGTGTGATTTTGTCTTGCTGTCGTGTGTTCCTTTTTAAATGTCTTGTAATGCTTTAGCTTCGTTGCCTTGCAGCCTTAGGACTTCACAAAACAGATGATTGTATTTCGGATAGTTCCTCTGCATACAGATATTATTATAAACGTATGTCTTCGAACACTACGACGCGACGGGGGTTGTTTAATTTCATATGTGAACTAAAGTCAGAAATGATAGCAAATGTTGGGTCATGGGAATATAAATATATTATAATTAGGCTTTGCTGGCATGCTTAACGCCTGGAATGTCTTCATACCTAGCTATTTACTTTTTACTGGCAAGGAACTGTGGAGAATTGAGTGCATGTTCTGTGTGCGTGTGTGCGTGTGTGTGTGTGTGTGTGTGTGTGTGTAAATATTAGACTACAGTCTTTCTGATATTTAACTAATTACCCATGGGCTTGATTTCCTGAATCAAAATAACAACAAAGTGTGTTTGTTTGGTCAGCTTTTTCGCCAAACCTGGCAAATATACATGCCAGACAGAGATGTATTTAGAAAGTATTTTCTGTTTATAGTTTATACTGCTTTTATGTTTTATCCTGCCACTATTGCTGTGTATAGGGTTTTACTTTTATATCAGTGGTTTAATCTGTGATTTTATTCACTTCTATATGTCTGTCTACTCTCCTTATATGCAAAGAATGGATCAGAGATTCTTTTGTTGGTATCAGCGATGTGTAGCACCATGTTTCTGTCCCGTACCTTGTCTGTGCCCACATAAAGCAGCAATATCAGACAATTTCCCCACGTTTGAGACCTGTTATCGTTAACATTTATGTTCAAGGTCACGGGGGAGGCTGCAGCCTAACCCAGCTAGGTGTGTAAACGTCATACTTGAGGCCGACAGGACCTTAGTTGAGGCCGACAGGACCTTAGCCGAGAATCGAAGCTAATCAGTTCAGTTAACTGTATTTTTGATGTTATTTTGTAAACAATAAAAGGGCAAACTGTTGTTTTGGTCTGTTGGCATGTATAGAGCTTGAGGAGGACTTGTATAATTACAGTATAAGTAATGTTGATCGTTAAAGGCAGAGTCAGTTGTTCTGGAGAAAGCTGGATGATATTGAAGTTGATCAAAATGAAGACACCTCTCCTTTCAATGACATATAGGGTGCTCCTACAGAAGCTGCGCACCGCCCCCGACACATTGGAAACACAATGCCACGGCTAGGTTATGGCTGTGTTATGGATGTATGTCTGCACCAGTTTGTTTGCGTTCCCATTGATAGAACCAGGGATGTGTAGAAACACCGGACTATTTTACCAGCATGCACTGCACACAGAATGGGCAGTCTTGGACTAAACATTATGGGATTGGATTTTGCTTCCTTGGTTTCCTGGTTGAAATGTTAGCACTGATGAACACTTGGCTGGACAAACATGAAATGTTAATTGACTTCCATGACATGACCATATTAAAAGACACACACATTAACCAACCCCCACGTGCCAATTCAGAAATGTACACAAGTTCAAATGTGTTTTTATTTTATTACACAAAAACTTTTTTTACTTTGCAAAATATAAAAACAATCATCACACAGAACAATATAAAATATAAAACCAGATAAACTTTACAAAAGTTAAAAATTGCATTAATGCAAGATGACATCTTAAAAGGAAGCAACATGCAAAGCCTGGTTTTGTAATCACAATAAAACGGTTGATTGTGCATCTTGCATGAAAACACAAAACAATCAGAAGCACAATTGTACAGTTTTGCAATAAGTTATTATTGCATTTCTTAATGAAGGAAAAAAAAAGGTAGTGGCCAACATTACTTGCTAATGCAATAGAGACATTTAGAGATAGAAATGCCTATAAAGAAGTTCTTCAAACCAGAGGAAAGTGGCACTGGAGTGTGACAGGACCCCTGGACAAGTTTTCATTCCATCAAATCCCTGCTTAGAAATGATTGAGATTCCTACAAACAAACAAACAACAACCCAACTTTACATTAGTGCCCAACAGTATAGGGTTGGATATACCAGACGCGCTGGTATGGCTGTGTGGGGTTGTTTTTGTAGACAGGCATAGCACATTATTTCGGTCAACATTAGATACTACCCTGAAGCAAACACATTTCACACAAAAAAAGTGATATATGGTGAAAAATGAACTTCAACTGTGATATGCATGTTTAGTGTTTCCTATTTTTAAATACAATCCAATGTATCTACTGAATCCTCCAGGGGTCCAGGAAAAATGTGATCTGAAGGAGCAACTGTCCTTGAGTCTTCAAGAATGGCTCTTAATCAGCAATGCAATTATAATACAAGGCTTATTATACAATATACTTTAGGAAACATTTTAAACAATGCTGCCGTGAATTTATAAATTTAAAACCTTTACCAAACACATATTGCATTTACTCATGACAACCACATTAGCCATTATAGACAAAAATTGTCTATAATAACCTCAATCATTCAGGTAAAAAAGTGCTTTACTGGCCACCGCCATGTGAATTTATACTATTTATTCTAATATTCAATCAATCGACAATATTTTAGTAAGGCTGCAGGCTACAAACGCTTTGAGGCAATCCCCATGTTTTTAAACCAATAGAGATAAAGACCTCTGAGATGTCAAGCAAATAAAACAACCCATTTTTTAACGCTTAAAAAAAAGGTTTCAACTCAAGTCTCAACCATTTACAAAGTTAACCTTGCATAAAGGCTGTACATATTGATTGCAAGCTTTGCATAAACAATATCTTTTGGAATAATTTCCATACAGCATTTACAAACAAACTCAACAATTCTAAAGTCTACTGTAATCCAAATGATTGAAACAAAGGAAAACTGCCACCATTTTGTTTTCTACCCTCCATTTTGTCTGCATTGAGGATGTTTCTTTGGGTGTAAATAAAAATATGCATTCACTGAGACATTACGTTATATCCTAATACCACTGCCCCACTGTGGTTGGCACTCATTACACTATTTGACTAGCCCGGAGGTAGAGATGCTGAATATAAAAGCCAAAGTTTAACCCCAGGCACTGTTGAGAAGATATATTAACGGTTGGCTGGTATTACATCTACCAAACACACTAACACTTTTGAAGTGTACTCAAAGCTCCTGTATCTCAAACAAGGATTTGTTTGTGTGATATAAAATAACAGATGAAAAGAACCACATTGGTACAGTATAAATCATCCACATATACTGATGTCCATGTATACTGTTTGTAAGGTAACCTGAAGTTGCTGGCTTTGCAACATCGCTATGTTCAGCAGAGGGAAAACGCAAGATAGCTAATCCACATCGTAAAACACGCTGTTCAGTGATGAAAACCTACTCCGTACAGTCATTCACTGGGATTTCAGGCTGCCAGTTTCTACAGTTTGCGTCTTTGGTTTGTCAGCTGTTCACCTACAGTCTAGCGATTCCACCCATATCGACCAAAATGTTTAATCATTCATCAGTCATGTGGTGAGCTTTGACGGCCTGTTGATATATTGCACTGTTATGTTGATGAACAGCGTTTTCTGTGGCATGTTCGTTAAATTATGTTGAAAAGAAGTGAAGCTATATATAAACGCAAAAGAGGATTCATTTGACTTCTGCTTCTTTGCAAAATGGCATACTGCCTCTACTACCAATGCTGCTAGATTTGCGCAGTACAATGAGATTGTCTTTTCTCTCAAATGAGTGAGGGCACAAAGCCATTGTAATTTGTGCTGGTAACAAAATAAACTGAGCTACGGCTAACCGTGGAAAATAACCACAATAACAGCTTTCATGAATCTCTCTGCAAGGGAATCAAACACATAAGAGCTAATGGGCGATTAAGGTGTAAACACTTTTCTATACACTTGATACTCTCTCGATACAGTAGTTTCCCTTTCCAATATTCTGTGATATTCTTTCCTTCTACTCCAGCTATCATTTCATCTCTTGAGGCACCTAAGATGCCATATAAAACTCGCTTTATGTCCCAGTGTGAAAATCAGCTTCCTTTGAACAGAAAGTGAATCACATCCTCTCTTCCTTAAAAAGAGGTGGCCACATTGTGGATGCCTGGAGGTGACAGCATTGCATTTCTATAAATACTGAAGGGTGTACTTCCAGCTTTAATCTTGACTGTCAGAGCGGGGGATGTATTTCAGCCGAAATGTCCCTGTGAAACAAACAGAAGAGAGTTAAAGTTATGGGCTTCAGCAATAAGTATTGCCAGTTAAATCAAATCAATGATTGCAACAAATCAATTCATACAAAGTGTTTGAATGTTATGAGACATTCTGAATGTTATGACGCTGTATTTAAAATTGGTCAAGTCTTGTGGAAAATACCCCAAAACACATATGGTAGAAGTTTTGTGAAGCATTGGAAGCCTAATGAGGGTTAAAGGTATAGTCAGTTATCCAGCAAATATCTCTTCAGTCCACTAGCCTTCTATTCGGTGTGTATGCGGTTAAAAAGTAATCCGGTGTTTCTACAAAGCCCTGGCTCTGAGAATGAGAACACAAACAAAGTGGGGCAGACCGCATTACACAACCATTATCTTAGTCTTGGCAACGCATTTCCAATGTGTGGGGCGGAGCTTCTTTGGAGCACCCTATTTGGCATTGAAAGGAGAGGTTCTTTTGTTTTGATGAAATATCAATGACTCACTTTAGCTTCAACGGCAGGGCTAGTCATTCTAGAGAACACTTGCTAAATTAGAGGTCAAATTAAAACAAACTCCCTCAGAAGCATTGTTGATGTGAGCGGTGTTCGTCACTTTCCTATTTACAGAGCCAGGGCTGTTCAGACATACCGTATTTCAGTGCGCACAGAAAACAGTAAGCTAGCGAAACGCGAGGAGATATTTGGTGAATTCATCAAAAGAAGCGTATTAGCTTACAGTTAGCTTACAATGGCTAGAAACGGACAGCGTACGGCACAACGGCCTCTGACCTTGCTGCGCTGCGTCCATGGCGGGCTGCTTGCAGTCTTCGGCCCTGTGCCCGCTGGCCCCGCAGTTGTAGCAGGACAGGCTGCCGGCGCGCTTCTGGCCTCCGTTGCCCGGCGCGTCCTGCGGCCGGTAGTGTGTCTGCAGCTGATCCTGGCGGTACAGCGGTGGCGGGCCCACCAGCGGGTAGGAGAAGGGCCCTGCACTGGAGGAGGTGGCGATCAGGGGGCTGAGGTGCAGCAGAGGTCCCAGGGCGAAGAGCGACGAGCCGGGCTGGAAGGGCTGCAGGTAGCCGGCCGTGGTGAAGCCGGGCGGGGCGCCGTAGGCGCCGCAGTTGCCCCGGCAACCACACGAGCTGCACACACAGAGGGACGAGGCGCTGCCCGAGCCTTGGTGGGCGGCGGTGTCTGACGTGGAGGGGGAGGAGGAAGAGGAGGAGGAGGGTGCGGCGCAGGGGGAGGGGCTGGAGCACGGCGACGGAGGACAGTAGCTGTTGCTGGGCAACGGCGCCACGGGGGCAAAGGGGGACTTTGCGGCCGGAGGAGGGGAGGCGTACGAAGGGAAGGCGGGGGAGGGGAAGGAGGGGACGGCGTAGTAGGCTGACGGGGAGGAGGACAGGTGCGACACGTGGTGCAGGCTGTTGGAGGTGGAGGTCAGCGAGGAGCTGGGCTCCACCAGCGGGAACCCCCCCGGGGGCAGGCCCCGCTCCTCCGGGCACATCGGCGGGAACGGCCTGGGCTTGCGCGGCGAGGTCATGATACGCGCCGGGTTGAAGCCCGCGTGGGGGTGGGGGTGGTGGTGGTGCGGGAAGCCGAAGAGGAGCTGCGGGGAGGAGGTGCACGGAGCCGGGAGCATCGGTGGCGGGGCCGGTTCGGTCTGCACCGGCAGCACCTGAGCCGTGGGCCGGGAGATGGGCAGGTTGCCGGGGCCCAGGAGGACCACGCAGGGACGCTCCTTCTCCGAGCACGCCTGCGGTGACGCCGCCGTCGATGCCGCTTGCTCCGGCCCTGGCAGAGGAACGTGATGAGGTCACGCACAAGCCGGCTTCTTCCCCCCCGGAGCAATGCTTCCCAGTGGGCATGTTTCAGATCAGTGAGCCCCAACCCCGGCCATGGAACTACGGTTTCAGACATCTCCCTTATTCAAATGAGTCTTTATCAAGCGTCTGCAGCGACTGATAAGGACCCATTCATTTGAATCAGGCGTGTTGGAGCAGGGAGACGTCTGAACATGCAGGGCAGTAGCTTCCTTAGGATAAGGATTGGGAAACTTCCCCCAGACCAACGGTTATCGCCTCTTCCATTCATTAGCACTACGTCACAGAAGTAGTTTGTGATACATAGTTAGTATTTTAGTATGTCATGTTGGCATGACGATAATGCAATAAATGTATTAATTCCAGTCTTTCCGTTACCTTTAAGCAGTAACCACATAGCTTACTCATTTAACAGAGTTACAAGACTTGCACACAGCCAGACGCATATGTCATTTAGTTTCCCAACTAGTTCCTCTTTATAATTTTAACGTCCGTAGTTACGTAATTAGTTGCTCTGCATGTCAGTTCTAATATCTCTCCTGTCAAGTATGCGGGGGTCTTGACGCAGGCAGCCAAAGCTGTGTCCCAGACGTCACACAGACAAAAGCGGTCTCTCTGCAAGACTATTAGTCTAACGTCAGCAACAACAGCAGCAGTTGAACACTAGAGGGCACTAGGTGCAGGGCATTCCTCTAAGATGCTGAGTGGCATTGCATTGTAGATGTTAACTCGCAGCAACTAAACATCAAAATATAGTCATATTGTTGATGCAAAATCTATTCATAGTAGTATTTCTACTGAGCAGTTCTGTGAAATGTGAGTAGATTTACTGTATCTATTTAGTAGGGGGATGGGATTCCCAGTTAAATACACAGCAGTCATAATGCAAACAAGTAATACATTGAGTTGACTGGAAGCTAGAAGGTCACTGTCATATCTGTTGTGATGTGAGCTCTTGGCAGTGATCATGTAGGAGGCTAAGCACATTTTAGTGCTGTTACATTGTAGACTAAAGACATCGAGTGCTGTCGTTTGATCACGACTCATTGCTTTGACCCCGCTGCACACCAGTTACACTTACGGCATTCTGGCAGATGCTTTCATCCGAAGCGACTTGCAATTGGTACGTTTGCACCCGTCATCGTAAACACTCTGAGGGCGTAATGATCATGTCCTCAGTGTCCTTAGTTAACCATTTTACAACATGCGCTACATTACCGTCCTAAATACAGCCTAAATGCTGCTTGGTCCAAGAGCTGATTCTGCTGGAACATAAAGCAGGCGTCCTCATAGAAGGGGTGGTCGATATATCATCTCAGTATCGTTATCGCAGTATCACGTTGCGCACTATCATGTCAAAAATGTTGCGTGGAGTGCAATATTCCGTTTATTTAGTGATGCGTCCGCTGGCTGTGCGGTTTGTTGTGTTGGATTTAGACAGAACAGTAAGTTGTGTGGCTGAGGAAGACAATGACATAATAGAGATCCAAGAGGAAACATTAATGGCCTAAAAGAATGCCTCCTCGGTAGCTTGGAAGTAGTGTTGTTGTACGAGTCCAACACGACTGTAAGACACAAGTTAACCTTTGTGTTTTTACTTATGTTTAAATAAAAATATAGAAATTAATATCGATATTGCAATCACATTTTATCAATATCGTCTACCCCTACCTCATAGACAAGGCTGTCAAAACATGAGGCACAGAGGCAGAGCCTGCCGCAACCACACCTGCCACCGGTGTGAAACATGCACATAGCATCAGCGGGCCATTTGTTCACAGAGAAGAAACACACACACACACACACACACACACACTAAACAGCCCACTGGGAGTGCATGAGGCCTGCTGGCTGGCTGGACCACGCCCCTTTTTACCTGCATGAGAGGGAGACTGCTGTGGTGGGGGGCCCACGTGACTGGAGGGCGTAACCCTGGCAACACCACTGCAGGTGCCTGCAAACAGAGAGCCCAGGTATCGCTTCTCCATTTTCATCTCCCTACTGGACACAAACACACGCAGAGAGAGAGAGAGAGAGAGAGAGAGAGAGAGAGAGAGAGAGAGAGAGAGAGAGAGAGAGAGAGAGAGTATAAATTAAAATCTTGGCATAAACCTCCATTAAAGGCTGGTTCTCGAGAACGCTTGTTAACTTCGAGCAAATCAAAACAAACTCCAGCAGAAGCTCCGCCCCACACTGAAACGCATCGCAAAGTGGCGAACACCACTCACAACAGCAACGGGTTGTCGTGAGTGGTGTTCGCCACTTTTTTCCTATTTACGGAACCAGTAACCGATTCTTTTTTCAGCACGCACATAACAGACTGCCTCTTCACTCTGATTGGCAGAACAGTTTGTTTCATGGTTGCTCTACTACAGTAGTACGCCAACATGTAATGTTCATAAAACACGGGTAATTCATAACAAAGAGTGGAAAATTTGAAATAACAATAAACCCTCAATAATACCATATTGCATCTGATCCATTTTTCGGTAGCGCTATGCAGTAAATTATGCAAATCTCAATCTTCGTCACCTCAAGGACACTGGTGACGCAAGCTAGGGCCCATTGGGTTTTATGGTGTCTTGTAGAGCATCCATTCTCTGCATCAGGGTTCGTGTCCCAAGTGGGATGACTCGGTTACATTAGTGCCATTAGCATTTTCAATGCAGCTACTATCTCTAAACAGATGTAGTATTTAGTTTGTACTGTAATTTATGCTGTCTGTTTATCATTGATAAATCTGAACAAGCTATTCCTGTGTCCAAAAATTTTATTGTATCTAATAATGAAATAATATAATATAATTCAAGATCAGGAAAACAATGTTTTTGATGACATAGCAATTTAGTTTCTATTTCTGTCAGGTTTATTTCAGATGTCCTAAATCTTCAAACAACACCAGGAGGCGACATTCTCCATTCATCCCCTCCAATTCCAGACGCCAGTCAAGCTTTCTACAAACAGTGTTCATTTGGAAACACAAACCTTCTCATGGAAAACCACCAAAGAACTGTCTTGTGGACACACACACACACACACACACGCACGCACACACACACACATCAAACTATTGGGAATGGAAAATAAAACCAGGTAAAAAACAGGCGTGCGTTCTTGTGTATATAATACAGCATGTTTCTATGCATGCGCACGCCTATGTCTGGGTGCCTGTGTGTGTTTTTCTTTGTGTTATCACTTCCCAAGCACACCCTATCTGCTTCGGTTTATCTCAAGCTAGTTAACTATTGACACTATAAGGGCCGTTAGCATTTCAGATTCACTGTCGACAACAGCAGGGATAATCACTGCCGTTAATGGTTAATAAGACTCATGGATCCGGCATGAATCATTGCGTTGGGCCTTATAGACCAGAAGAATGACTGCCAGTATATTCGGTAACAAATTAACCAGATAACTCAAGCTAGCGTGATCATTTGTACAGTTTAATGGTGTAAATCCGCACACACACAAATGTATATACTTACAAATAGCTGCCATTATGTGTTGAAAATCTCACATAATGCCATATACTGTACTATTTTGACATAATAGAGATATATTCTCCATAGCATTTAGTAGGTTTTACATCTATATATTATATCTATTTTAAAATTGCCACAATGATGGCATCCTCATATTTTTCCAGTCAAAATAATTTTTACATCTTCTATATTCAACTATTTATTTGTTATGCTTTCTGCTGTATTCCAGTTTGTCTCTCACTTCTGCTGTCAAGACGATATTTCCTCCCAGCATCACTACTATCTTAAGAATTGCTGAAAATGTATTAAGTTTTAAGTCACACTGACTTTTGAAGTTCAAGTTGAGTCTTGAGTTTCTTCTTGGCGCCTTGCGTCAAGTCATACTTGTTCAGGTCATCCTCGGTCAGTGCAAGGAACTGTGGAAATACATGGAATACATACAAATCAGAAACCCAGTGAATTCGGTGTTGAACGCAGCTCTACATGAATACAGGAGGAGTTAATTGACTGAGCTCCACTAAAGCATCAACACAGGTGCTCATAGCAACACAAAACGTGAGCAGTCCTAATGCAATAACTGTTAAATTCCTAAACCATCACTTTCATTAGAACCATGTTTGCTACGGTTTTTTATACAGTATGCTTATTTGTGATAAGTATTTATTACTGTATGCATTTTGATTTACTGTGATGTTTTTAAGTAACTGTCACGGTAATGCCGCTGTCTTCGTTGTTGTTCCACGTTCCCCTCTGTTCCAGTCCTGGTTTTCCATTTTCCCGGTTGTCTTGACGCCTAATCAGCTGATTGTCTACACCTGTTCCCCTCTGTATTTATACCCTGGTTTTCCTGTACCTGTTGCTGGATTGTTCGTTTTCCTTCACAGCTACAGTCGCTCGTGTCGTTGTGCCGGCACCCTTGTTTTCTTGGGCTTCCCTTTTGCTGAAACCTGCCTGTAACCCTGACGATGTCTCCAGCATGTTCCCTCTCTGTACCTACTCCTGTTGTTTCCTGGGCCCTCATTTGTCAGTGCTGCGTACTAACATACACGTGCGTAAAACATACGTACGATCGTTTCTACACAAAGAGTGGGATTCATCAATTTGTACTTATACTTGAGAACATGCGTACATTTACGCATACCTATGACCATATAGCACAGCACCTTGTGGTAGAAAATTCAAACTGCTAATGAAATACCATCCAATATAAAATATGTTTACTCATGTAGGCCTATTTATTTTCTAGTACTAAGTCCTGCCCCCTTTCCCAGAGTTCCAGTGTTTTCCAGAGTTTTCAGTGAGATTTGTGATTAATATAAGTTTTAAAATTATTTACATTTTAATGTTGGCCATGTTTGATATAGATATAGATATAGATATATATATATATATATATATATATATATATATATATATACACACAATACATAACATATACATATATATATGTTATGTATTGTAGTGCTTGTACAGGCAATGTGTTATTGCCCCATTACATAAGTTCTACACTAAAAAACTATTTTATATACTGACGTGACAACTTATGTCAATGGGCAGTTTGCCCTCATGTTTTCTTCCTACTGTACATGCAGCAATATTTACGGTGTTGCTATATAGCAGGGCTATTCAACTCCGGTCCTGGAGGGCCGCACCCTCAAGTCAAGTCAATTTTATTTATATAGCCCTTAATCACATTGCAGTCTCAAAGGGCTTTACAGCCTACATTTCACA